>PVJC01029594.1:0-21763 GCA_004026665.1 Murina feae
GCTTTGAGGCTCCTTCCCTGGCTTCCAGCAGCTCTCCCCATAGAGGGCAGCTAGAGCTCTGCCAGGACTGGGAGCCCTACAAGGAGCAGCCCAAACCTCCACCCAGGGCCTCTTCCGGGCAGGTCAAGTTCAAGGCTCGGCTGGGAGAGCCGGGTCTGCATCTCACAAAACTGTGATTACTCATTTGGAATTCTTTTTCTGGGGGGATTGTCTCCACTCATTAAACTTGCTGATAAGGGCAAGTTCAGATCCAGCTACAAATTCTTGGCTATTGCTTTTCTCGTGCGCTCTTCCTTATATTTCCTTTAGTGTTACATACACGTACTTCAGATTAGAAGGCGAATTCAACTTCCCATCTAGTCTTCCATTATAGCAGTTTAGCCCCATATCAGACAAAAATGGATCATTCCTATCATTCTCCCGTTAGTGTATATGATAAATGTAATAACCTTGTGTCCAGGCAGACTTCTCACCTGTCAAAAATAAGCAATTTTTAAACATGTAAGACCAGTTGTTTACTTTTAATTTAAGATTGTATGATATTTTCTTATTTTGCTAAAATGAATTTTCAGTGGCTAATAGTTTATCATATCATTTACTGTATGCTTTTACCTAACTTAAAAGATGCTGGTTATAGACATATATATTAATTTCAATTCTCCAGATATAAGTAATGACTAACATAAAACTTCTTTTAGATTTAAATATTATCCAATTTGTATATGTTTAGGGTATATTCATAAATGTGAATTATTTCATCATCTCAAGCGCTGTTTATTTGAAGGCATTTGGTATATGTTACATTAAAACACTTTTGAGTGCCCATTTGATCCAATCTTTTTATTGTCTTTAACTGTCCATATTAAGATTGAGATTAGGACACAGTCAATAGGGAGGTAAGAGGCATGAGTGGGGGGTTTAGGGCGGTAATGGGGGGGATGAGGTCACATATGTAATCCCTTAATCAATAAAGAAATTAAAACAAAACAAAAAGATTGAGATTAATCTTAATCTCCTTGTTTATTAGTTAGGTTGAAAATTTTCCATGTGTTTATTTATTAAGTATTTCTGTATTATTGAAATGAATGCATAGTCAATGAAATGAAGAATGAAATGTCATCTATAATCACTAAAAACAAAGGAAATTTTTAGGTATAAGCCTAAGAAAACATGTATAGAATATTAATGCTGAAACCTAAATAGCACTGATGAAAGAAATCAAATAAAATCTAGTAATCAGAATTAAAAATTAAAAGACTATAAGATGCCAGTTCTTCGTAAATTGGTAAAATAGGCGTAACCTATTTGTATCAAAGTCCAATGAAGTTTTTTGTAGATAGAGACAAGATCACTCAATATTATTCAGAAATTTATCTGCAAATGCTCAGGACATAGAATAGCTATGACAAAGAAACATAAAGTGGGTAGAAGAGGAATATCCAATGTTAGGACTTAATATACATTCATGTTCATCAAGAGTTTTGTCTTTGGCGGAGAGACATATGGACCAATTGATCAGAACAGAGAATCCAGAGGTAAACCCAGGCAAAGATGCTCAACTTGTGGTTGAGAAGGTGCAAATGTATTTTTACAAATGAAACTAGGGGAATTACAAGTTCATTAGGAAAGAAAAAAAAGAAGAACCCTAACTTAAAGCTCACATCTTACATAAACTTAATCTAAAATGATCACAGACTTCAATGTAAAAGATAAACACCATAAGAATTTGTAGAATACACTATAAATGTTTGAGAAATAGGGCTGGGCACAAAGTTGCTAATTTTAACACTACAATCAGGATCAATCAGAGGGAAAAGTGATTAATTAAATTTGATTGAAAGAGATCAACCAAAGGACTTTTATGTATCCATATAAGCATAACCATTGAACACAAGACACAGGGGGGTAGAGGAGGATGGGGAAAGGTCAAGGGGAAGAAAAAGAGACATATGTACTACTTTTAGTAATATTTTAAGTAATAATAAAAAATACAAAAATAAAAAAAAATTAAAACTTTGCTTTGAAAAATATCCTGAAAAAAAGCACAGGAAATACTCAGAATCACTAGTCCTTGTGAAAATGCATATTAAAATCCCAATAAGATACTTGTATACTTATCACAATGACTGAAATACTTTGGCCATCTCTTTAAAAAAGTTAAACTTGCATTTTCCCTACAACCTAGAAGATACATTCTCCACTTTTTTATCTCAGAAAAATATAGGCTGTACATGAATTCTTAGAGTAGATTTATTCATAATATCCACAAACTGCAAACAACCCAGAGAAGTTTCCTCTTAATCTCTTCTCTGTGTGGGATCATTGAATGATTTACTTGCTTATTCATTTATCTTGATGGGAAGTGAGAATGAGAAGGGAGAATTGGAAAAAGAATAAAAGTTGAACATAGAGTAAAGCTAACTTAATAACAGTTGAGGAATTATCTAGATGAAAAATGAAAACCTATAGAAGGACTACCTAGAGAGGGAGACCTCATCTTTGGAGATCAGGATTAAGGATAAAAGGGTAGAATCTGAGGTTTTAGTGGGTGGAGAGGAATAAATATACTTCTGCAAAGCAAGCAGCTGTCTGTTGAAAACTAAAATGATGCTTGATAGTTTGAAGAAAACGGTGAAGTCTAAGACAGTCATGTTCAATTTTTAAAAATAACTTCTGAACTAAATTTTCCTCCCTATGCACCATTACATTACCTTGACTATGGGCTGTACTTAACAGGATTTCTAAAAATCATGATTACGTTAAAATTATCTTCTAGAAATAAATCACGATTGCTTTCAAATGTAACAAATAAAATATCACAACATTTTTAAAAAGATATCATTGGGTTTACTCATATTTACATTAATGATAATAAATAATATACTTTAACATATTTTATTTTTGGAAGAGATAAATCGACCTATTTTTCATTTAGAATTTTTTTCAAGCATAATCGTATACTACATATAACACTTTTCTAACCTAAAGTGGCCTTCACTAATTGTTAATAAACACTAATTAGGTGCATTTAGAAACTCTCTGGTTTCTGGGAGAGAAAGTTACATTTATTGCTACTATAATGGCGCTGGGTAGGTATGCTCCAGAGTTATAAACATGGCTTTAATAATCAATGTTTATGTTTATGTTTTAACTTAAGTCAATGTGGGAGGATATGCTTTTGAGAAATTTAATATTTTAATATGGACAGAGATATTTGTATATTTTGACTAGAGCTTCTTCCTCTATTCTGTGGCATTTCTGCGTGATATATACACATTTTTAAACTACAAATAAAGCTGTGTTCCCTGAGGTATTTTAGGGTAATCATATACCCTACTACATAAACATGGGGGTTCTTTTAATTTAGCATGAAGAAAACACCTTAAAAAATCAGGAAATAAGACTGAAAATTTTTGACAAATGAATTTTGACATGTTCACGCTTAACCTGTTTTTTATGTCATTGATTGGAAAATTATACATCAAAATTGACCTAAAATGAGAAGGTGTGAGCATGCTATTGCAATTTATTATGTGCATGCTTGCCAATTTTGTGGAAAAGTTTATCTAAAAAATAATGGATTGGTTTCCACCTCTTAGACACTGTCAGCTCCTTGGAAATTGCTCCCTTCCATAATATAGTACCCTCTTTTTAGGAAAAAGGGGAGTTCGTGGGCTTCAAATATTCATGAGTCACCAGAGTTTCCCAACAAATCAAATTTAATTAAATGATGCATTTCCTCCACTTACAAAAGGTTTATTAAAGGTTTATTTGCTCATGCAAATTAAAGTGTTAGAGTGAAAATCCACATGAAACTCGGCACTCACAATTAAAAATAAGTATTGCAGGATTCCTCTCCTCACTGCAGTACCTTGCTATGGTTAAACTGCTCAGTTGTCATTTGGAATCTTTAATGAAACTGGGGAGGACGCTATTTATTTGCATAATAGGACATAATTTGCTGTGGTGAGGCTTTAATTATTTATAGGCTGTCTGAAATATTTAAGATGGCATCGCTAAGGAGCATGAAGTGTTGGATAATGCCTTCATTTCAGGTTTCCTGCCGGTTCTTTTATGGGTCAAGCGATTTATTTCTAATTAGCATACCAGGCAAGTGGCTTTAAAAACATAAGGAAAACAAATTGGTTTCAGTGTGTTTGCTGCTTGAGTGGTTGGAGATGGGCAAGGGTCACTGACAGAGACGGAGTGGAGTGAGGAGACGGAGGCAGGAGGCAGCCCGCAGCCCGTGGAAACCACTGACTCATCAAAGCCACACACTCGTGGGGCACCCTGGGTGCCGGACCTGGTGGCTCCCCTTCAGGAGGAGGGGGTTAGCACTAATGGATTTCATGTTAATTGTCCCTTAAAATATTTTCTAACATGAACACATTTCTTACTGGAAATGATGTGTGAGGAATAGAAAGCAATTATTTCCCTTAGATGGAGATAAAGGCATTATTCTGTGCATGCGGAAAATACAGCAGTTTCAGGGTAGGCTAACATTTAACATATTAAATATATGCACTTGCATGTATACATAAGAATAATAGCCTGTAAAGAAAGCATAATTGCTTTCACTCTTTAATAAGCCATAGGGGAAGTTAGATATCTCATGGGTTTTGACTTATTAGAGTGCAGTAAAAAATATGTTAACATCTCTAAGTATCTTTTTTGTGCATAGTTGATGTTAGATAAAATGAAAAGAAAAAACCCTATTAGGTATCACCCATAAGGTCTTTTATTTTATAATAAATGAGCTTTCATGTTGCTTCATTGCTATTTCAAACGTAGTAGTTTTGAAGCAGAATTGTCCTGCATTAAATGTCCTTGCGTAGCCAGAAGGGATGTTTGTTGCAGAGTTTATTGTGTGTGCATGATGATCTTGGTATTCCTGCCGTCACGCACCTGGATTGAGAGCGGCGACTGTGCAGTGTTGTCAAACATCCTCTCCTCCGTCACCTTCTGCGCTGAAACACGGATAGAGAGATTGCTGCCAGATGTCAAGAAGCAGCCTTTGGGCATTCCAGGGGGTGGGGGACTACACTCTGTGGCCTCTCACGTAGGAGACAGATGCTCTGTTTGGAGCGAGAAGATGGGATTATCACTCTCACGGCCCAGGCGATTGGCCAAGACGGGAAAGGCCTATCACTGCATCTCGAAGGCAGGAAACAATTACAGTGAATTCTGGTATGGTTCCTGAAGGTTTAGCATCAATTATTATTCAAAATATGTTAAATGGGCACAGGTAGTAGTTGAAAAAGTAATCAATAATGAAATACAGAGTGTTGCCCCCAAGGTGTATGCACTAACAGCTGACAGCTCAAATTTTGAAAATGAAATATTTGTAATAAACACTGCCTTTTTAATTGTGCAAAGGTGTGTATATATTTTTGGGACACCCTATACAAAGAAAGCATCATCTCAGAATAAAAAAATATATAGTTTAGAGAGAAATATTCTTCAGTATACATTAAAGTTAAATTTATTCTTGTTATCTGCATAGAAAATTTCAAATAAAATACTAACCAGAATAAGTGGGTAGAGGACTAATAACTGTTTGAGGAAAATGGGGTCCAAGGGATGGTAAGAAGGGAATTTGGAAAGATTAACAGATACTTAAAGTTATCAGAATAGCACTTATTTTTTTAGTAATTTTTTTTTACTATATTTTAACATATCAAGTTTCCCTTTCAAAGGTCAAAAAAACTCAAAATCAGTGATTTCATAGGATTTAATCTAATCTGTTTTTAACTGAAAAACATGATCCTTGATACTGCAAGTATAGGTGAAATCAGGAGTAGTCTTGGTTTTGGTATGAGCCACCATATTTTAAAAACATCTGTTGAAAACATAGTTCAAAAGTTACTGTACATTTTTCAAAAATAAATTTTATTTTTTAGAGAAGTTTTATAATCACAGCAAAATTTAGCAGAAAATACAGATTTCCTATATATTCCTTAAACCAACACTCACAACCACACCCCCCATCACTATCCCAACACCAGTGTGGTACATTGTTCCAATCAGTGAGCTTACTAGGACATCTCATCACCATCTGAATTCCATCGTTTACATTACAGCTCACCGTATATTCTGCTGGTTTTAGCAAATGTATAATGGCATGTATCCATCTTTTAAATATTTACAGAATAGTTTCACTGCCCTAGAGTCCTCTGTGCTCCACCTACCCATTCCTTCCTCTACCCCAATTCCCAGAAACAACTACTCATCTTTGGAATGTCTTTATAGTTTTACCTTTTTCCGAATGTCATATCGTTGGAATCTTATAGAAGGTAACCTTCTGAGTTTGGCCCCTTATACAGTGATATCACGTAAGGTTTATACACGTCTTTTCATGACTTGATGGGTTCTTTCTTTTTAGTCCTGATTACTGTTTCATTGTATTAATGAATCACTGTGTATTTGTCCATTCACCTACAGAAGGACATCTTGATTGCTTCCAACTTCTAGTGGTTATAAGTAAATCTGCCATAAATATCAGTGCAGGTTCCTATGTGACATAAGTTTTTAACTCATCTGGGGCAAAAACAAGGAGAACAATTGCTGCATGAGTATATTGAATTTGTAAGAAATGGCCAACTGTCTGTCTAAATGGCTGCACCATTTTGCAGTCTCATCGACATTGAATGATAGTTTGTGTTGTTTCACATTCTCATCAGCACTTGGTGGTGTTATCAGTGTTTTGGATTTTCATTATTCTAACTAGAGGCCCAGTGCACGAAATTTCTTGCTCTGCAGGCTGGAGGTGGGGGGACAAGTTTCTCAGCCCAGCCTGCACCTTTTCACAGTCCAGGAGCCCTCAGGGGATGTCTGACTGATGGCTTAGGCCTGCTCCCCACACTGCAGCAGTCTGGCCTCCATCTGTGGGAGGTAACTGGTGGACCAATCAGGAGACAGCACAGACCAGCGAGCGGCCGGCCCTGCCCCCCTGATCACCCTTCCACTGCTGCTGCTGGTCACCGCTGCCCCCAATTGCCAGCCCCTCCCTCTGCCCACTGGAACACACCTTGGCTGGCCTGATGCCGCCTGCTCACAAGCCCTGCCCCTCGCTGGCCTGTCATTCTGTTCTACCGTTTGGTCAATTTGCATATAACACTTTTTTATATAGGATAGATATGTTGTGGTATCCTATTGTTGTTTTAATTTTAATTCACTAATGACATAAGGGATTGAACAATTTTCATAACACATTTGCCATCTGTATATATTCTTTGTTGACATGTCTAATAAGCTGTTTGCCCATTCATTAATCATATTGTTCTTTTTCTTATTATTGAATTTTAAAAGTTATATGTATATTTTGGCTATGAGTTTTCCTTTCATTCCCTGGATGTAACTCTGCCTTTGATAATATCTCCATAATGAGGGCTCATGGCATTGTCCCCCAAAAAGAATAATCTTCCAGAATCTTTTCTGTGCAACTAAGGAAACCTTGGCAGAGTGCTGAAGTCCTTTTTGTCTGTGTTGCTCAGTTCTATCACCACACCTTTGAGATGGACTTTAGAAGGTGTGGGGAGAGAGAGGATACACTTCTGAGTTATTCATAAAACTACATATAGCCACAGCGTGCCTTTTATTTACACCTGAGCAAAAAAGGCAATTTCCTCTGGGGCTTATTTTCAGGACATAATTGTTATGGTGATGTATTAAGAAGTAAAGTTGGCATAACTGATTTGAGGACTTGGCTACTTAGGGTTCAGTATCATCAGCATTTGTCAGATGAAACTCTGGGCTTGGCAGGACACCTGACACATTCACCTACTGGAGCTGAAATGCAAGAATTTAGTCAAAGCCCCTGTGCCATCCAATATGTGACCACGGGAACAAGCCTTCATTCTCTACTTAAAATAGAGGCAACTCACCCCAAATTTCTGAAAGACATGCCTGCTGTTTTCTATGATCCTATTATGCATGTGCTCTATATAAACTTGAATTTGATGCTCTCAGGTAAAGGTGAGAATAAGTATTCACAGTAAGAAAGCCAAAAATGTGTGACTCAATGGGTGTGCAGACATATGTGTGTTGGTATGTAATTCAGAAAATGTCACATGTTTGATATTAATGATAAGAGACCTTAGACATACCTTTGAGGAATTCACAATTAGAGACGATATACAGCAGAGTCAGTGTACATAGTTAATGTTTTGAGCACTAGGAGAAATTTATTAAAGATGTCCATTACTCATATTTATGTATAAGAAAAAAAATGTCTCAAATCCACAGGTTTGAAGACGATGGATACATGAAGTTTTCCTCCAAATTTTCCTCCTAAGCTAAATGAAATTTTACTCCAAAGCCTGGATGAGGAATAATGTAGAGTCAATTACCTATTGCGATTATAACACACAAAAAATAATTATTCCATTTTTCTAAGTGCATAAATATAAAACATATTTATCAACTTTATAAAGAAAAACAAATACTATGTCGATATTGATGTTAAATTTCTAGCTATTTTTACATAGAAAGATTTGATAATAGAATAAAATGAATAAATCCTTAGTTAAGTGATATTAATCACACCTAAAGTGTAGCACAAGATTTGCACAAGCAATTGGAGGTCAACTGTGATAATCAGAGAACTAAAATCCTGAGGTACCAGCTCTTAACTTCCAGTAATTAGAAATAATTCTGATATTTATCCTTTACAATTAGATTCTTTGTATAAATTTCCACCAGGGCACTGAGAAACATGTCTCTGTAATTATCATAAATCCCTTCATTGTGTGTGTGTGTGTGTGTGTGTGTGTGTGTGTGTGTGTGTGTGTGTGATAGCCACTCTGTTTGAAAGGAATTGTTCCAGCATATAAAATGTCAGATTTTTTAAATAGAAATTGAACTTTATGGATAGTATCAGTGAAAGTAAAAACCAACAACATACTTTTATCTTATGAAAAGTCATTCTTGTACTTCCAGCTTTTTAGCCCTGAATTCCTTGCTTTAAAAAAAAAACTCTTAACTGCCCTGGCCAGTGTGGATAAGTTGGTTGAGCATCATCCCATGCACAGAAAGGTAGCTAGTTTGATTCCTGATCACAGCTAGTTTGATTCCTGATCACAGCGCATGCTCAGGTTGTGGGCTCAATCCCAGGTTGGGTGACGTGTAGGAGGCAATTAATGTTTCTCTCTCTCGTCAATGTTCCTTTATCTCTCTCTCTTTTCCCCCATCTTTCTTCTCTCTTTAAAATGTAAAATAAAAACATAATTTAAAAACATTTATTGTGGATTAATTCTGTATTTCACCATTTATATTTTTGTTAGGCAATAGGAGAAAAAGTGCCCCCTCCCCCCCCGGATAGAACTACCTTCTGTTACTGTTATATTTTAAAATTGTATTATGTACACAGATAATTTTATGTAAAAACACAAAGATGGGCATCTGGTGGACCCTGTGTTGAATTTTTTAGTGCAGGTTGTTTATTGTTTGGTTCCTCTTTGTGGTTGTGCTCTGCGCTCTCTGTCCACATTATTCCTTCTTGCCACAACAGGTTACCTATGTGGGTAACCATGGGCTATGATCCCTTCATGAACTTCTCTGTGCTGGTCTCATCATGTATAAATATGTGCACACTGGACAGATATCGGGCTTTCAAGTTAGTTTCATACAACAGTAGAATTACAGTGTATGAGAGTTTGCATTTCTATTTTCTTCCTTAAACATACATTGTTGGCTTCTTTCCGAGTCAACCGATTTACCTGGGATTTTAATGGCTACATAGTATTCCATTGTGTGCATGACCTATAAATTCTGCCTACCCTCTGTTCATGGGCATTCGTTTCGTCTCCAGTTTTTGCCACTGGGAACAATGCTGGATTAAAAATTTTGTTCAAATATCATTCCATAATGGAGCTTTTGTTTTCATGGCATATTTTCCCCGAGTGGAGCTACTGAGTCGAAGAAAATATTTTCCTAATGTACTCCTCTGAATTGCTTTCCATGAAGGACGGAAACGTTTTCATCACCAGTGCAG
Source organism: Murina feae (assembly GCA_004026665.1). Taxonomy (NCBI): domain Eukaryota; kingdom Metazoa; phylum Chordata; class Mammalia; order Chiroptera; family Vespertilionidae; genus Murina; species Murina feae. The sequence continues at coordinate 9,992 of PVJC01029594.1, forward strand.
GAAGCCACTTTTTATCACGTATCTTTACTTGCATAAGTGTTAGCTCTTCTTTATTTTCTGGCTAATCAGTGTAACATGACATTCAGTTTTGCTTTAATTTGTCTTTACCTAACATTAATGTGTTTGAACAGCATTTTATATACTTGCCAATCACCTTTATGTGATTTTGTAAAAATTAATTGCTCTTTCTTGTCTTTTCTCCATTTTAACTGATTGATCTACCTTGCTCCATTGGGAAAAGCTTGTTGTATTATATATAACCCCTGCACACTGTGATGTATCTCCCCAAATTTCTCCTTTGCATGTTCCATTTTTTCATGACATAATTTTTCGATCAACAATATTATATTCATTTATGCAAATACAGGGATGGACAAAAGTAAGTTTACAGTTGTCATATGGAAAACAATATACTGATTATTAATAAGAATTAAAAACTGAATTATGTGTTGAGCTTACTCAACTGTAAACATAATTTGCCAACCCTTGTATATTTTCTATAAGAAGAATGGGTTTCCATTCTTGATGAAGAAATTCTTCCCAACCCTAAAGTATACATATAGTCCTCCAAATTTTTATAACACTATCTATATTTGCATATATACATATACATATACATATACACACACATACATATACATATGCATATGCATATACATATGACCATATATATATATGGAACATGATGAACAGGCATCTATAGTTCACAAATTAATTATTATAGCACCTTTCCCAATAGTGTCTCATCTTTATCCCCTGCAGGTAATCAATAGCTTACATTTTTGAATTAATCATCCTTTTGTATTACATTATAGCCTTGAAATATATATGCATAGCCGTGAACAATTAATTGTTTAGTTCTGCAGGTGATCCTTGTATTAATGGAGCCATGCAGAGTACATTACTCACCATATTTTGCTCACTGTCTGTGGAAAGGTTCATTCTTATGAATATAGAACAGATTATTTATATTGTTGTGAGATATCTCATATTATGAATGGACTGGGGTACATATTTTTGAAGGATTTCAATGATTTTATTTTTCATTTTTCACTTGTAATCCATTCAGCATTAATTGTGTATATAGTAAAAGATAGAAATCCATTTATATGTCTTCTCACCTGACTAATCAGTTGTGCAGCCAATTTATTAAAGGATCCACACTTTCCCACAGATTGGAAACATCACTTTTATCATGTACTAACTATGCTGAGGCGTCTCTCTATATGTTCTATTGTAGTCCACAGATGTTTTTAGACCTTCCCATACCTATCTGACACAGTCTCAAAGCATGGCCTGGATCCTGGTAAGGAAGGCCCATGGTGTCTCCTACCACGCACCCTGAACTAGTTTCATAGCTATTTTTGACATATTTTTGTTCTCTACAAATTTTTAAAGAATATCTAACAACATTTAAATAACTATAATACCATCACAACTGAACTCCATCTGGAATTCATTAAATCCACACTGGAACTGAGTTGAATGCATTTCAAAATAAATCCCACTTGGTAATAATGTATTATTGGTTTAATCCATTTTTTGTGTTAATCTTTTAATTAGAAATTTTATTTATACAATAAATGAGAATGGTCTCCAGTTTGCAGTTTTTAATCTGAATTAAAATAGGTGATAAAGCGAACGAGAACTGTCTGTCTCTTTCTGGGCTTCGGATGCACTGTCAGTGCCGCGGGCATCGTGGCTCCTGGAGGGGTCACGTCCCTCATCTACGAACCCAGCTGCTCTTACTGCCACTTTCATGGGTTCATAGTTAACCTCCCTCTCATGCTTCAACCTGGTAATAGAACCGTCCATTTTCTCTAAGATTTCAAACTGGTTGCCATCCAAGTGTATAGTAGTTTCTTCAATGTATAATCTGCCCTGTATTTGTACTTATTTAAAAACAACAAAACAAAACAAAAACAAAAAATCAACACCTACAAAAACTCAGACGCAATGCAGTCTGTGAGTATCACACTTGAATATCACAGTAACGAGTGGAAATCAAGCAAGATGTGTTCTGCCCGGCAACGGACACATTAGAGATAGGACACGTTACTGCCCTGGTGAGGCCTGGATCAGCATGCGCTCCCAAGCATCAGCTGCCGTGAACTGTATTATAGCACCTATAGTTTATTGGGTGTTAATTATCTGCCAGGTGTTGTGCTGAGTGCTTCATATGTTTCCTTGTTATAATATTCTAAAGCAACTCGCTATTTTTATTTGCTACTTTGGACAGAAATGGCAAGATCATAGGGTTTATGAGTGCTAAAGCCAGAAGTCAAAGTTTGGTGGTGTGCTTCCTGGTCCTCTCTCATAAGCCATGTGCTATACTGTCTCCATTGTCTGTAAGACCAGCATCAAGAAAGAAGACTGCATAGCGGGAAGCTTGGTTGTCTTTCTATGACTATTAACTGGTCTTGACAATGAAAGCAGGATGCACAGTTGAAGAGGACCAGTCCTCACAGGGCTCCTGTCTCACAGGCTGTGGTAGGTGCATGAACACAGGTACATTCTCTGACAGTGAAGAGTTGGTATGTGTAAGACCATAGATGGAAGTATAATGTATCAAGAGAGCGGCAAATAGCACAATTATACTTTTATTTTGAGTTCAATAATTTTTAAAATTTAGAATACAAATGAGAATCTTGCCATGAAATAGACTCCCCGGATTTTCCATACAGGAATTTTAAATGGCTTAGGTCAAACTACCATCATGCTATTCCCCACCATTAGTATATTTTCTCTTAACTCCTAAAATGTAGATATGTGAGCAAAGGCAAATTTGTATACATATATTTAAGCATATACATGGATAAATCATGGCCACATATATTATAATGTATATATTGATATGTATAACATAAATGATGAATGCATGGATGTATCTATCAAGATTATAAGTCCCTGTATATGCTAAAGTCATCATTGATTTTCTAGAGGATTTTATGACTATTCACTGGATTTTTATATCTCACAATAGAAATCTGTGACATGAAGTGCTTGTTATCATGAACTAGAGACCCGATGCACAAAATTCGTGCAAGGGGCTCATCCCTTGCAGCTGCAGAGACTTGCCTTGGCACTTGAAGCCCCAGCTTCCTCTGGAAGGTCGTTCAGCTGTCTGGTCTAATTAGCATAGTACACTTTATTATTAAGGATTATATAATCATATTATATAACTGAATGCTTACAATAGTACTTTTTTATTATCAACCCAATTAACCTAAATTAACCTAAGTTTGGGCAATCTTAGATAGTTATAATTGACAATTTTTCCACCCAATATTCTCTTTTCTGATGGTTGTTCTGAGGACAACTTTATCCATTTTGAGTTTATTTTTGTGTATGGTTTAAGTTGGTGGTCTAGTTGCTTTCTTTTCTTTTCTTTTCTTTCATTTTCTTTTCTTTTCTTTTCTTTCTTTTCTTTTCTTTTCTTTCGTATGTATCTGTCCCACCACTATTTATTGAAGAGACTATCTTGATTCCATTGTACGCTCTTGCCTCCTTTGTCAAATATTAGTTGAGCATAATAGCTTTGGTTGATTTTTGGGTCCTCTGTTCAGTTCCACTGGTCTATATGTCTGTTCTGGTGCCAGTACCAGGCAGTTTTGAGAACAGTGGCTTTGTAATATAACTTGCTATCTGGTATTGTGACCCCTCTGACTTTGTTCTTTCTCAGGATTGCTGCAGCTATTTAGGGTCTTTTTTTATTCCATATGAAATTTTGGAGAGTTTGTTCTAAGTCTGTGAAATATGCTGTGGTATTTCAATGTAGGTTGCATTAAATCTATAGATTGCTTTGGGTAGTATAGATATTTTAATGATGCTGATTCTACCAATCCATGAACACAGTATATTCTTCCATTTGTTTATATCTTCCTCTATCTCTTTTTTCAATATCCTGTAGTTTTCAGAGTACAGGTCTTTTACCTCCTTAGTTAAGTTTATTGCTAGGTATCTTATTTTTTTTAAGGTGCAATAGGACAAATCCTAGAAGAATCCATAGGCAGCAAAATATTAGACACATGTCATAGCAATGTCTTTACTAATATAGCTCCTAGGAGAATGGAAAATAAGGAGAAAACAAACAAATGGGACTACATCAAAATAAAAAGCTTCTGCACAGCAAAAGAAACTGTCCACAAAACAACTAGAAAGCCCACTGCATGGGAAAACATACCTGCCAATGTTATCTCCAATAAGAGTTTAATCTTAACAAAATGAAGATAAACAATCCAATAAAAAAAATGGGCAATGGACCTAAATAGACACTTTTCAAAAGAGGACATACAGAAGGCCAAGAGACATATGAAAACATGCTCAAAATCACTAATCATCCAATAGATGCAATCAAAACGATAATGAAGTATCATTTCACACCTATCAGAATGGCTATCATCAACAAATTAACAAAGGACTAGTGCTGGCAAGGAAGTGGAGGAAAAGGAAACCTTGTGCACTGCTGGTGGGAATGCAAATTAGGGCAGCCACTGTGGAGAACAGTATGGCGTTTCCTCAAAAAATTAAAAATGGAAAAAAAGTTAAAAATGGTAATATATCCCAAGATATCAGAAATACCAATCAGAAAGGATATATGTACCCCTATGTTCATAGCAGCACAATTTACAATAGCTAAGATTTGAAAATAGCCTAAATACCCATCAACAGATGAGTGGATTAAAACACGATGGTACATCTACAGGATGGAAGACTGCCTTGCTGTAAAAAAGAAGGAACTCTTACCCCTTTGAAACAGCTTGGATGGACCTGGAGAGTATTATGTTAAGTGAAATAAGCCAGTCAGAGAAAGATAAATATCACATGATCTCACTCATTTGTGGAGTATAATGGACAACATAAACTGATGAACAAAAAATAGACCGGAGACCTAAAAACATTGTACAGATCATCCAACCTCAGAGGGAAAGCAGGGGAGAAGTAGGGTAAGAGATCAACTAAAAGACTCGTATGCATGCATATGAGCATAACCAATGGACACAGACAGTAGTAGGGTGAGGGCATGTGCTGGGGGTGGGAATGTCTGGGGAGAGGTCAATGAGGGAAAAAGAGACATGTACTACTTTAAATAATAAAGAATTTAATTTAAAAACTGAGGAGAGACTTCTAAATACTAACTTGGATTTCAGTCTAGACTTACTCAGTGACTGACCTGACCTTTTCCTCATATAATTGCCTCCTTTGGCAGTTGTGTCCATTACCTGGTTCTGCTATCACTTTTATGTCAATTACAGCAGATCCTAATTACCACTTCCTGCATTCTTCTGCCACCTCTTGGCTTTAGCGAAAAATATTCTGCCACAGATAAAAACCAAGTAGATTTTTGTTGCTGCTGCCGTTTTATATTTTCCAGTTTGAGCAATTGGATTCTGCAACAGACTGGATGTTCATGACCTCATCAAATCAACACCTTGGCACCTAATCTCCAATATGATGTTTTTTTTGTTGGAGCCTCTGGGGGTGGGGAGGATTCGGACTTCAGGGCAGAGACCTCATGAGTGGGATCAGAGGGTCAGAGGCCTCACCAAAGAGGCTTGAAGGAGCTCCGTTCCTCAGCCATACAGAGACACAATGGAAAGGAGGCCGTCCATAACCCAAAAGTGCTCTCTTACCATCTGTCAGCTGGCTGACCTTGGACTTTCCAGCTCTAGAAATATCTCTAATGATGGATCCTTTTCTTCATTCTGGAATTTAAGTCCAAAACTCACTTCATCTGCCAGTATAGACAAATGTAGTCTTCCTTAAGTTCCTGGCTTCCCAGACCAAGGGGACCTAGTGGGCTCTTGCAGAAGCTGTGCCCCTGTGCCCTAAGTGAAGAAAGACATTCAAGGGTCACAGAACTTAAAGAATCCTTAAGTCTTTCCAGCTCAGCATCAGTCCTAAAATGAAATCTTTTATTCATTATCACATATACATGATTTCCTGAAATATATAAATACATCTACATATATATATATTAACACCTTACGTGATTCATCAGGAAAGTCTTACTGGAGAAAACATATTGTCAGCTTAACACCATGAGTTTGCTAACATAGCTGTGGTTGACTTATATATCAGACATCTTTCTGGGCCCCCGAGAGCCTGACTGCATTGCATACTTATGACAAACAGTCCTCTGACGGGCAGCCACACTGTGTGATGTTTGCTACCATTGGTCGCTTACATTTAGGCCAGTCTAGTAGGCAAGAAAAAGTCTCTCGAGTGAACCTCCATCTTCTTTATCACTACCTTCTTCATCCATAGTCATTGCTAGCTTCTTTCCATAAATTCATTCGCCCTTTGGGTGTCTTTTGTTGTTGACGCACCTGAAATGCCTCTGAGAGCCCTGGTTGCTGTTCTCCCACGGGTCCCCAGCCCCGGTCACATAGCTCCTCACATCACAGCACATCACAGCACTCTGGGTGGGAAGAAAGCAGTGAGTCTGACAGCACCCACACAACTGGGGAAGCAAGCACTGACTTATATGCTCTCACTTTTCCCCACAGGAGAAATCAGGGGAACTTTCTTGGTTCTGAGTTGTGCCCCCTAAGAGGAGAGGTGACATGAGACTGGTCCTCTCACCCTCTTCAGGGCCTGCAATCGGAGATGTATGTGTTTGTTCTCAGGCATATATACTCCTCCACTGGATTCCCAGACTCCCACACAGACAGCACATCTGTGTGTGATTAGCTAACTCGATGTTCTTTTTGAGGGAAGATGGTAGAATAATTTTTCGCATCAAACTGGTGACATCACTCTCTTGTTCATTTCCTTTGCCCATTGTCCTACTGGATGATACATCTTTCCTAAGAAATTTGTGTATGTTATTCTGTATTTTCTTATCAAATCCTACCTATGTTATATATTTTTTTCTGGCATCTCCTAAGTATGTCTTTATTTTTTAACGTTCTGTTATATAAAATCATATATTGAAAATTAGTCTTTTGCTTTATAGGTGGTGATTCTTTTGTGCTGTTAAAGTATTATTTTCAAGTTTGAAAACATAAGGATATTTTTCTAGTAATTATATAGGTTTGTTGTTATCATTTGCTTATATGATAAAACTGTCTTTGTAGTATGAGGCATCAATCAAATCTCCTTAGTTCTCATTTATTCAATAGTTTATTCTGTCATATTGACAAATAATGACACTTCTTGACTGTACCATGGATCTTTTCAGTTTTGATCTGTTTTCCAATTAATTTCATGCCAATAGATAAAGCCTTGAATACTCTTATTTGCATTTCATTATAGAAAACATATCTCCTAAAGCAAATATCCACATCTTGTTATCTTTCCAATTAGTCTTGAATACTGTTCACATTTTGCAAGATTTAGCAACACTGTGATACTTACAGATGATATGAATAATCATTTCTATAGAGGACTTACTGTACACCAGGCACTCATTTAATCATGTATTTTCTCCTCATAACAGTGTGATCAGATAGGTACTTAATTATGTCCATTTTATCCATTAGGAAACTAAGAAAGATGGAGTTTAAGACTCTTGCCCTAGTTTCAGGCAACTAGAAAGCAGTGAAGTTTCTGTTCTGCCCAGTATGTCTGGCTTTGGAGTCAGTGCGGTCCTCCTGAAAGTAAGATTCTATGCTGCCCATACTTCCCTCTCCCAATATCCTGTTAAATGCACACATTCCCCTTCTTAACCTTTTCTGTACACATTTCAGTGCCAACTATATAAAGACCAGAGAGGCTGTTTTTTCTACTTTTTTTTCACTGTTTTATTTCCAGTTCCTAGAATGGCTCCTGGTATTAGATAGCCAATAAACATTTCTTCGAGTTAATGATTTTTAGTTGCAATGAATATTAGTGTGTAAAACAAAACAAAAGCAAAGCCCTGCATTGTCTTGGACTCCTTGTAAAAATGTATTTATCTTTTGTTATCCTTCCCATGTATCAGTCAACAGTGTATTATTATTATTTTTAAAATTTATTTGTATTGAAAATATTATAGATATCCTCTTATTTTTCCACATTGAGCCTCTCCCCCTCCACCCCCGCACCTCCGTCACACTATTGCCTGTGTCCATGGATTATTGCATATATGCATAAAAGTTCTTAGGTTAATCTCTTCCTACCCATCTACCTCACCCCTGCCTTTCCTTTCAAACTCTTCAGTCTGTTCCATTATTTTTAAAGGCTATTTGGTCATCCGTTTTTAATGCATTGTCAAAGTATTGTCCAGTTTTGCCGGCCAACTTGAAGATAATGCTGTCACATTCTTTTATAGATAAAACCCTGAAACAAAACATTTTCCAGGCTACTTAGATGCATTATAAAGAACTGAAAACTTTGTTTCCCCAAGACCAATCTTCTCTAGGACATAAGGGTTCCTAAGGTGTTAGATCTTTTTTCATATAGTATTAAATCCCTAAGGCAAATGCCAGGCAAACTTTAAAAACTGATAGCAGATATGATTTTTTTCTTACAATATGTTATTTGCACTTGCCAATTTATCTTTTTAGGTAAAGAATATGTCATGTCTCAGTCCAACAGCTCTTCTTCATTTTCCTGGAACGAAGTTTTTCCATTCTGTGTAGAATATTGATTACTAGACTCTTAGCCCAGAAGGCATCTTGTATGTAGAGCGTCTCTCTGACTGATTTATTCCTGGAGAGGTGCATTGATGTATTCATGATTATACAGGAAATTTACAACCAAGCTGAGTCTCTTAGGATTATACAATAACAAAGTCACAGTTCTTAATGTATCTTTTCCATAAGATTTTTTTCTCTTTTTAAAAAACAACTTTCTTTAGGTATAATTTATATACAAAAAATGCACATATTTAATATGTATGATTTGATGAATTTGGATGTATGCAAACACACCTACTAGCATTATTGCAATCAAAGAAATAGACATAGCTAGCACCTTTCAGAGTTTCCTTATGTCTTTTTCCCCCCCTTGTTTGTGTGTGGCAAGAACATCTACCCTCTTAACAAATCTCAAGGGGCACAGTGGCATGCTGGCAACGATGTGCCCTGTGTTGGACAGACCATCTCTAGAACAAATTCATTCATCTAGCATTTCTTAAGCTTCACATATTCTCTAGATTATTTTATTTTTGTAACATTTTTAAAAATTAGTACAACATTTAAAAACATTACCTGAGTCTGTTTTTATCAGTCTCTAGCATTTTAAATCCATCTTGAAAGTTGTTTTTGTGTGTGTGTGTTTTTTATTAAGCTACATAAATATATATCTTCCTGATTTTAAGTTGGATAACACAGGTGTTTACTGGGCATTTATGAAAGGGTCACAGTATTTAGGGAAGGCATTATTCATGCCAGTGCTAGAGATTCCAGGAGATACATTATCTGAAAGATCTTCAACTTGAGTGGAAGACAGTATCATGCAAAAGATCCATCACAATGCATTACACTTACTGCCCTGGCAAATGAAGTTGCAGACTTGCTTGGCTTCACAGAGTGGCTGGTCTACATTAGAGGATGGTAAAGCTATTCCAGGTGAAAAGCAAGTGATAGCACGTTTGCAAGTATAATGAGGCATGAAAGGACTGGACGTGAGGCAATGGTGATGCAGTGGACTGGAGTGAAGAGAAGACAGCAAAAGATGAGGGTAGGACTAGGACTATTGGGCCTTTCTCCTTATTAAACAGCCACTAACTTAAGCATTAGCATTTTTTTGTTTTTTGTTTTTTTTTTTAAAAAATACCTCATTAAGTTTTTAATATGGTATGTTAATACCTGCATATTAGAGTTAAAATATACTATATTGGTAGGATAGCCTAGAAATTTATTATCCTATCTAAAAAAAGAGTAATGTGGAAATTAGGCATCACTCCGTTACAAATATGGCCACCCCCATAGCCACAGGATGGCTGCCCCCATAGCCACAAGATGGCAGCACCCATAGCCACAAGATGGCACTGCCCAGTCTGGCTCAGCCCCGCCTCTGAAGTGGTCAGGCCTGTTAGCAAGGCAGGTTGGAGGAAGGGAGCAAGGGCCCCAAGGGGCGAACAGGCAATGAGAGGGGGCTGGGGATCCCCTGCCCAAGCCAGAGGCCTTTATCAAAGGCCTCAGGCATAGCCAAGGGCGGAGCCCGAAATTGGAGGGGGCAGGGGCAGAGCCAATGATCAGAGGCTTATGAGGGTGGCCTACCCTGGCATAAGGCCTGGGTCAGAAGCCTCAGGCCTGGGAAGGGGCAGAGCCTGCGATCACAGGAGTCTGGGCACCAGTGGAGCCGGCAAAGCAGGGGTCTGGGGGTCCCCTGCCCAGGCCTGCACCCTTGGCTAGAGGCTGTAGTGGGGCAAGGGCAGAGCTGGTGATGGCAGGGGACAGGATCAGAGCCAGTGTTTGCAGGGGCCTGGGGTCTGTGAATTCAGCAGTCAGAGGGGCTTGGGGGTGACCTGCCCAGGCTTGCAGCCTCAGCCAGAGGTTACAGGCCTGGGCAGGGGTGGAGCTGGGATTGGAGGGGCAGGGGTGGAGCCTGTGACCAGCGTGAACTACAGAGGAAACACCTTTTCTGACCGCTCACTGGCTAAGCTCCTTGTATGCCACTGGTAATATTCTTCGTAACTTGGTTAATAAGAATCCCTAAAGGTGATCTAGGGTTTTTCTACCACACTCCTGGAGAAAAAAAATGAAGGTCCACTGCTGGAGGGCTAAAAAATGTCATATCCTGTCCTAGCTGGTTTGACTCAGTGCTTAATGCCTCAGCCTGCTGACTGCAGGGTCTGGGTTCAATTTTGACCAAGGGCATGTACCTAGGTTGCAGGCTCCTCCCTGGCCAGAGCCCAGGTCAGGGCATATGCAGGAGGCAACCAATCAAAAGGTTCCTCTCACTTTGATGTTTCTCTCTGTTTTTCCCTTCTCTTCCACATTCTCTAAAAATCAATGAAAACATATCCTCACCTGAGTATAAAAAAAAAAAGAAAGAAAGAAATGTCATATCCTATGAAAGATACATCTTGAAAATGTGTAAATAAAGTTGTCATTTCTTCATGGTGAAGGGACTGGAGTCCATGTTGATGAAAACACCTTGGTGGTGGCTGCAGTGACTGGCAGTGGCTACAGCAGCAGGGTGATGGGGCTGGTGGCTTCCCCTGATCAGACTGGTTGCTCCCACAAAGGAGGCCAGACTGTGGCTTAGGCCTGCTCCCCAAGTGGAGCAGGGAGCAGGCCTACGTTGTCAGTAGGTCACCCCCTGAGGGCTCCCAATGAGTGAGAGGGGGCAGGCTGGGCTGAGGAATCCCCCCACACCCAGTGCACAAATCTATACTAATAAAAGCGAAATATTAAAATTAACCGTTTCTCCGAGACAGGGTAAGCCACGCCCACCAGCCAATCAGAGCGGCTGTATGCAAATTAGCCCAGCCAAGATGGCGGAGGTCGCAGCCCTGGTGTGAGCCTTCTCCAGGGCTGCGGCCTCCGCCATCTTGGGAGCCTCCCGCCTGAGAAGGCATCCAGCGCCTTGGGCCTGCAGATGCCTTTCCAGGCGGAAGCCGGGGTGGGGGGAAGGCGGGCACCAGGCGGCTGCCCGCGCCCCGGAAGGCTCCCGAGGCTGGGGCGCTGCCCCAGCCTCGGGAGCGTTCCGGGGCGCGGGAGCCGGGCGGCCGGATCCCCACGGCCCCGCTGCCAGCCGCCTCGGAGCGTTCTGGGGCGCGGGAGCGGGGCAGCCGGATCCCCGCGGCCCCGCTGCCAGCCGCCTCAGAGCGTTCCCGGTCGCGGGGGCGGGGCAGCCAGATCCCCGCGGCCTGGCCGCCTCGGACGTTCCAGGGCGCGG
>PVJC01029595.1:0-21758 GCA_004026665.1 Murina feae
ATGGGCTGTGGGGCTCCTGTGATGATGGGCTGTGGGGCTCCTGTGATGATGGGCTGTGGGGCTCCTTGATGATCAGCCCCTCTTCGGAGTCAAGCCCTCTCTGACTCCACCTCCTCACTTGCTTCAGTCATTCTCCTGCAGATACGCTGGTCCCTTGCTTTTTCACAAACACTCCATGTTCCACCCCAGGGCCTTCTGCACCTGGGACGTTGGCTCTTTAAATCACCACGAGACTTGCCCTTCACCTGCTTCAGGCCTTCATTCTCACAGTCATGCCTTCCCAGCTCCCAGACCTAAAATGGTAATAATCCCCACCCCTCTTGACACTCTATCCAAGGCACTTAACGCTGCCTGATGATACTGTACACGTCCCCTCCTTCCCACATGCATTGCTCTCTCCATAACGCACGCCCCAGGGTCTTTGTTTACTGATGTATCCCTGGGACCTAGAAAGGTCTGGCATGGAGTAAGTGCTCAAACCATTGTGCAGTGAATGGATACACGAATGAGCCAGCTGCAATATATGCTCAAATTCTCAAAGTTGCCCAAAGTTCAGGAAAGAGATTCAGAATCTACACATATGTCCTTTTTCTTATTATGGACCACTTGTTACAACGTGCAGTTTTATGTCCATTATCCTTGCGAAGGGACAGTCCTACCTCTGTGTCACAGATGAGTCAACACACATGGAAGGATTTAAATGATTTTTCCTTGGTGGCCAAGACGTAAGTCACAAAGTCAGGTTTGGAATCCAGGTCTCTGGGCTAAGTTGGGTTGTTTGGCCCTTTCTGGCTGTGGCTAGGGGTTCCCTCCTTCCTTGGGGACAGGATGGTGAGGACACGTGGAGAAAGAAGGAAGGCGGGATGGTGTTATCCTCCCAATGGAGACTGAAGAATTTTTAAAAACTAGAACCTCACGCAACTTGGTGTTCTCGTGGCCTCATCAGCAGGAGAGGTTTAGGTGCCGTCTCTAGCCCTCCGGAATGTGACACCTCGGCAAGCCTTCGCCTTTGCTTCCACCGCCCTGTGTACCCCTGACCAGCTTCCCTCTGCTCTGGGTTTTGACTCCCATGTGGCCCTACAAACTCAGCCTTTTGGTGGCCTCCTGGCTTCTGCTGTCTCGTGGCTTCCTCTGACTTCCTTTCCTGTGTCTTTGGGGTTTCTCTTATCCACTAACTGCTGCCTCTGAATGTTGCCCCTCCTTGAGATAGGGTAGTTTATTCAGCACATATTTATTGAGCGATTACAGTGGCCAGCACTGCTCTGGGCGTGTTGGATGTCTGAGTGTCCCTGTCATCACAGATGACATCAGGCAGGCAGAATGCTTGTGCCAGTCCTGGGCCCAGTGAGGTTAGCACCGCCGGGGTGCCCGTTAGAAACGCAGGCTCATGGGCTGCACACCGACCTACGGAGGTCCTGTCTCAGAGCAGGGCCTCAGAAAACAGCCTTTTAAACGAGCTTTCTGGGTGATTCTTTTGCAGATTAAAATGTCAGAGCCACTGCTGCATCAGTAGCTCCCCTGGGGCTGTCCCGCCCTGGCCAGTCAGCTGTGGCAGAGGGACAGGGACCTCGGCCACTTTCCCTCTGAAGGGTCTGTTGGCATGGCACCCTCTGGAACGTTATAGAAACTTTCCCGATAAAAGGCAGTTGCTTCATGACCATCACAGCCACCTTTAAAAATTAGGTTTTCTGACTTCACTGCGTAAAGTTCACCAACCTTATTTTTATTGCTCTTGCTTCTTGCACTTTTCTGCCACTGCTGCACAAATCCATCCACCGAGAGAATTTCCAACAGGCGTCTTTGCTGACTCTTCAGACTCTGGTGTTCTGCTCTCCCAGACTTCTGAGGAGTGGCCGTGTTCTGGGAGAGGTCTTTGGAAGACCTAACTGTGCTGCTAACTGGAAGATACCCTGATACTCAAGGCTGGATTCCCCGTTCGTGCTGAACAGAGCTATTAAACGTCTATTCTCTGCCAGGCTCGCCCTGTTCTTTCCTGTTTCTGTTCAAGCTGGAAAGCTCCGGGCTCAGCTTGCCTGTCTGTCAGGGGCTTGAGGCTGAGGTCTGGTGCCTGCAACTCAGGGCATCCATCAAGGGGGAAGACGTCCGGTAGAACAGAATAGTAATGAACAGACTTCGGTAACAAAGTCAAGTTTGGGTTTGGTGGTTTGTGGTGTGTTTTTTTTCTTAAATGAAGTTTTCAGACATGTTTTATTTGCCTGTCCTTTTGCCTCTACGCTAATTCTTGAAAATTAAGAAAAATATGGGAGGCAGCCAAAGGGAGTGTAGAATTCGGGAAATCAGCTGGTTCCAGCCACGGCTTCCTCCCGCTGCCTCCACGGGAGGCTGTGAGCTGCAGCTCCAGCTTCATTCCTGCCCATGCCCCGATTGATTGGTTTGCTTATTCAATAGGTAAATATTTATTTGCAGGGGTTGGAGGCATTGGGGCTGGGGGAGAAGGGGAGACTGAGGTGGCTACAGTATCATCAAGCTTGATGGATGCCATTGGCTTTCCCTGGGAATGTGACCCTGGTCACTCGGAGCATCTGCTGCATCCCCTGGCTTCAACTGTGTCACACCGATGGCCCGAAATGTCCCCTTTTCAGGGTTCTCCCCTGAGCTTCAGACGTCAACACCCAGATCTTAGCTGATGTCTTCACTCACACATTCGATTGCACTCACATGCAGCGTGCGCAAGACTAACCTCAGAGCCTCCCCACAGCTGCTTTCCTCCTAGTTCACGGCCTCTGGTGAGTGACGTGACCAGCCGTCAGTTGTTCTCCCCAAACTTCGACCGTTGCCTCTGAGCTGCTTGCTTCTCTGTCCCGCATAGTCTGTCACCAGGCCGTCAGGTCCCCCTTGATGTCTCGCTAACATAGCAGCTTCTGTTATATGCACTGACATCCTGCTAGTTAAAGGTATACTGTCCCCTTGGTGTGAGGGTGGCGCACTCCTTCTGTCTGCCTCCTGTCCCCTCTGACGGCTCTGCCTACCCATCGCCCACCCTGCACCCAGGAGATGCTTCAAAACTCAAAGTTCATCAACTGCTTCTCCTTATTCTAAGGATAACTGTTGTTTAGTAATAGTAACTAGTGCTTGATTTGTACCAGGTACATAGTTGAACCCATTTTCATATATTAATTTCCCCGTTTAAACAAAATTGAAATCGTTGCAAAGGCCGTCAAGTCCTGCCGCTCTGGCCCTAGCTGCCCCTCCTGAATTATCTTTACCTGTGATTTCCACACGCCTTCCCTCTCACATAAAATGCAGCCCTTCTCCAGTTGACCCTGTAGCAGACCTGCTTCTGGAAACCGTCGGTGCCCATGTGCAGGTGCCAAAGCTGGCCAGCAGCTACCCCGCGCCTGGGTGTGGACCGTGAAGATCCTGTCGGGCAAGAGAGAGGGGTTCTGGGCTCCCATCTGCACTGTGACTCGATCAGGCCACCCTCTGTCTCGATTAGGACACTGGTTACAAAAAATTCATTTCCAACTTGTTTAAGCAGAAGACAGGAATTTACCGGAAGCCTACAGAGCACCTTAAAATCCCAGGGTCTAAGCAGGTGAACCCAGGCTCACAGAGGGCTAGACCCAGGACCCGCACAGCAGTCAGGGTGGAGGGGAAGTCAACCCTGTCACTGTCCCCAACCAGATGTCAGTGCTCAGCGACAGGCCTCCTGCCTCTCGTGGGCCCACTGACTGGCCCAGAGCAGAGTGCACTTCTCAGCTCAGGGCCAGACCCCGCAGCCAGACCATCCCAGCTGCGCTCTGGGACCGGGCATCCAGTCTCGTAGGACAGGAGCATGGGGCAGAAGAATGTAACTCCCTGCCAGGGTAGAAGGGGGAGCAGTCAGGAGGGACAGGTGGCCCAGCCGGACGCCCTGAGGTGCTGCCCTGGCCTCACCTGGTCAGCTTTAAACCTCGGCTTCCCCCAGCCCCTCCCTGCGTGCAGCTCGGAGCTCACTGCCACAAAGGCGCCTCACGCTCTTGAAACGCACACCATGCACCGCATACAGCTGAACTCGAGGGTCTGGATTAGGAGGAGAACCTCTTGTGCTGTTTCTGCGAAGAGGCTACAAATCCCCTAAGTGCCAGCGCAGGGGAAGCTTTGCCGGCAGAACAGGAGCAAAGTCAGACACTCCCCCTGCTCCCACGTCTGAGGAGGGGATTTCTGGTTGCAAACAGTCACGTCTCTTTGCAAAGCCAAAGCCCACACGAGTGCTGGCGAGAGACTGAAGCACTGCAGGGGAGGCTGGGCGTTGCTGAGGGCGGGGCACGCGCCTCTGTCCCTGTCCAGGGGCCCACCGCAAGGTTAGCTCCAGGCCAGTGCCTCAGACAGCCCTTCACCCATGTGAGCTCCCTCCTGGGTACTGCTCCCTGCGCAGGTGAGCCCCTCACTCTCCGCCTTGACTCCTTCACCAGGCCCTGTGTGGGGGGCACCAGAGACCTCCTCTCCGTGTAGTGAGTCCTGCCCACCCTGCGGGCTTAGCTTACAGGCACCACCACTGTGAGCGCTTTGTAAGAACGCTTTCATGAGGTCTGATTAGCATATTATAGAATTCACTCACATGAACGTATAACTTACAGAATTGTGCAGCTTTGAGCATTTCCTTCTTCCCCTTTTGTAATCAGTCGCATTCCCACCCAGAACCCCAGGCCACCACTAATCTACTCTCCCCCCGCCCCCCCACGTGCCTCCCCGGGGACTCCACACACACACACGCACACCCACCCCAGCTGAGTAATTCTATCTGCTGGGTTCCGAACAGGCTTTGCATGTACTTGTGAAATGATGAGTAATTGTAGTTTGTGTCCAGTCATCCCCCGTTATCTGGGGTTTTGCTTTCTCTGGTTTCAGTTACCCATGGTCAACCATGGTCTGAAAATGTTACATTGAAAATTCCAGAAGTAAGTAATTCATAATTTTAAGTTGTGAGCCATTCTGGGTAGCGTGATGACATTTCATGGCCGCCTGCCCTGTCCCACCTGGGACATGGCCATCCCTTTGTTCTCACATCCATGCTGTGTGTGCTTCCTGCCCATTAGTCACATAGTAGCTGCCTCAACTATCAGATCACTAACGAGGTTCCACAGTGCTTGTGTTCTGGCCACTTTTATTTTATTTATCAACTAGAGGCCCTGTGTATGAAAGTTGTACACTGGTAGGGTCCCTAGGCCTGGCCAGTGACCGGGGCCCATCAGGGCCTTCCGGTTGCTGGCCGGGACCTTTCTTCCCCAGTTGTCAACTGCAGACCAGAGCCTTCCTTCGTTCTGTGCCGCCCCCTGGTGGTCAGTGTGAGCGATCAAACTCCCGGTCTCCCAAACTCCCAAGAGGACCCTTTGCATATTAGACTTTTATATATATAGATGCCTCATTCACAGAACTTTTATTATAGTATATTGTTGCAATTGTTCTTTTATTATTGTTGTTCATCTCTTACTGTGCCTAGTTTACAAGTTAAACTTTATCATAGGTACATATGTATAGTAAAATCATACATGTACAGGGCTCAGTATTATCTGTGGTTTCAGGCATCCACTTCAGGTCTTGGTGAGTGGGGAGTCAACTGTATGTTCCTCCAACTACAGTGTAAATACCAAGGCCACTCTCTTAACCTGGGGGCTCAGCAAAGCGCCTGCTATGGCAGATGGACTACAACAGTTTGTATGCGGCTGAGACAGGCAGGAACTAAGTTTATGGCTTGTGGAAGGCAAGCGTTCATGATGGTTTTCTTTATGAGCAGCATTTACTGAGCGTCTACTATGTGCTGGATGCTGCACCAAGTGTTTATATTAACGTTGAACTCGCCCAATCCTTACCTAACCTTCACTTCAGTTGAAGAACTATTTTTATTAGCATTTGCAGTTATGGAGACTGAGGTTAAGAGAGGCTAAGAACCTACCGATTGCCCTGGCTGGTTTGGCTCAGTGGATAGAGCTTCGGCCTGCGGACTGAGGGGTCCCAGGTTAGGTTCCAGTCAGGGGCATGTACGTTGGTTGCGGGCACATCCCCAGTAAGGGGTGTGCAGGAGGCAGCTGATCAATGTTTCTCTCTCATCTATGTTTCTAACTCTCTATCCCTTTCTCTTTCTCTCTGTAAAAAATCAATAAAGTATATTAAAAAAAAAAAAAAAAAAGAACCTGCTGATTGGAAAGCGACAAAGCCAGAACTCAAACCTGGTTCTGTTTAGCTAGAAATCCGTTCTCTTAACCGCAAGTCACTGTGCCTCCCAGCTGCTGATGCAGTATCCACAGAACCATGCCCTGGGATCTCAGATCTGCTCTGTGAGTGCCCCTGCTACATTCACACTGGGGTCCCTCTAAGAGGAGCAGGGCCATGCAGAATACTTTAAGGTCTCTAACTTAGTGTGAAGCCATTTGATTTTCTTGATCAGATAAATCAACCACATTCTTTCCTTTCCATTGCTCCTTTGCTAGCAATGGCCAGTGGAATATGAGGTAATAAAAACAAACTTAGCATTTATAAAGTAGTGGTGTTTCACATTTCAGAAATGTTGGAAGCAAAAGAAGAGCGAGGTGTGGGATGGTTTGTGACTTTGATCTCCCACTGCCACAGATACTAGCAGAAGTGAGGACGGCTTGGGAGAGATGCTTACAGGGCTGGCGATGTCAGTGATAACCCGTTCTCTCTGCTGTGCTCTCTTCAGGGATTAGAGGAGACTTAACAGGGAAAACTCTCACAATGGCTTAGGTCACAGTCAAGAACGTGAAGGCCTACACACTGGCAGGTGAAGGGTAAAATGAAGTGAACTCAGCATGAGACAATAGGGAGTGGTGAGGACTGTGGTAAAAGGGAAAGAACAGCTCCTGTCTTCAGGGAACAGCTGCTACTTGACCCTAACTCCTTGTTTTCCTAATTTTTCTGTCTCCCCAATTTTTCTGACTTTTTTTCCAAAAGAAACTGGAAATCTGGATGTTCACTGAAAATCAACCACTTCTACCCTAGCTGGTTTGGTTCAGTGATTAGAGTGTCAGCCTGTGGACTGAAGGGTAATAGGTTTAATTCCAGTCAAGGGCACCTATGTCTGTTATAGGTTCTATTCCTGGCATCAGTAAGGGCACATGCAGGAGGCAACCAATCAATGTGTCTCTCTTACATCCATGTTTCTCTCTCTCTCTGTCTCTTTCCCTCCCTTCCACTCTCTAAAAATAAATGGAAAAAAAGGAAATCAACCACTTCCATTATGTGTTCATCCATCAGCTCAGTAAATATTCACTGAGCCTTTACTCTGTGCCAAATCATGCTCTAGGTGCTGAGGACATAGTGAATAAGACAGACAAAGCTGAGTTTTGACTTTCAGTCAAGATGGCAGAGTACTCATTTCCTCCCACAGTTACAGCAAAAATGCAACTAAACTACAAAACCATCATTCAGAACCATCTGAAATCTAGCTGAACAGAAGTCTTATAACTAAGGATATTAAAAAGAAGCCACGTCTAGACTTGTAGGAGGGATGAGATGTGAAATAGACTAGTCCCACATCCACGTGTGGTTGTTGAGAATCCAGAGGATATTTTAGCTTCAGAGGAGTGAGGGGTCCCAACCCCACACTATGCCCCCTAGTCCAGGGTTCCAGTGCTGGGAAGAGAAATCCCTGTAATTTCTGGCTATAAAAATCAATGGGGATTAAGGCTAAGATTAGAGCCCCAGGCAGTTGCTCTTAAAGAGCTGGCACACAGACTTATTCTGACTCACTACCTCTGAGCTCCAGCTCTGGGACAGCAGCTTGAAAGGCACCAGACATATGGGGAGAAACTGAATTGTCAGCATCTGGGCGAGAGCTGGAGGGGCAGCTTTCTCCCAGACAGAAGTGCTGGCAGAGGCCATTGTATCTTTGATGAGAACTTTCCCCAGAGAGCCAGCATTGCACCATATCTGAGTCTCCATCAACCTGGCTCACACTGTTTGCCCACTCTGGTGATTCCCTGAGACCCTGCCCCACCCTAACTTGTGGGCCCATCTAAGCCATTTCCATTTTTTCCCCTATATAAATGGCCTGTCTTGACTTATGCTTCTGACTTTCCTAAAATCTCTCAAACAAGCAACATCTGGCCTTGGTGGCCCTGTACCTCTCACTAAGTGGCCCCAGGCCCAGCACTAGTGGCAGCCGGCCTTGGTTCACAGCTTGGCTTCACCTGGGTACATTCAAGCCCAGAACTGTTAGCAACCATCTGCAGATCACTCTGTATGCATACAAGGTAGCTCTGGGCAAGGCACAGTGATGGATGGTGTTGGCCTGCACTTCCTCCTCCAAGGCCCCAGAGCCACTGGACTGCTTTACATCCTGCTGAAGCACCACCCACCCATCTGCACAAGCAACACACTCAAAAGGCAGACTCATAAGGCACTAGAACCCCTCTGAAGCAAGTCTTGCTCTGTGGGGTCAGCCCCTGCACAGTAGCTCCTCCTTGATGGCCATGGCTTGACCTTGCAGCCAATCAGCCTGGGGATAGATCCCTCCCAGTGATGTGCCAACAGCAGTCAAAGCTCAACTACAACAGGAGGGTGCATACAGCCCACAATGGGGGCACACCTGGAGCATCCAGCTTAGGTGACTGGGGAGGCTGTGCCACGGGGTCCTATGGGACACTTACTACATAGGCCACTGGACCAAGACTGGGAGAAATAGCAGCTCTACCTAGTACATAAAAACAAGCACGAGGGACAGCTAAAATGAGGAGACAAAGAAACATATTCCAAATGAAAGAACAACAACAACAGCAAAACAAAAAGAACTAAACAAAATGGATAACAGCAATCTACCAGATGCCAAGCTCAAAACTCCAGTTATAAGGATGCTCAGTGACCTTAGTGAGAACTTCAGCAAAAATATAGGAAACATGAAAACGGGTGCAATAATTGGCCTTCCTCCTATTTGGGGGAGGGTCCTCTCTCAGTGTCCTAAGGCCCGAACATTCCCCAAACCCTCTCCTCTAGCTTTGCCATATGGCCAGGAGGAATGTGCCCAGTTGAGGTCTCTTGCACCCTGGGGAATGAGCTTTTCTGAGTGACTGTCCTCTTCTGCTAGAGCCACAAAAGCCCCTGAGAAGGTCAGGTTCAAAGGTGATGATGCTGTCTGTGAAATGATGGGCATGGGAGGTGAGATGTTTTGTGTGGGGTCTGAGCCTGGTAAAATGCAGAGAAGTGGTGAACTAAGAAGCAAGTGGAGAAAGACTAGAACTGGAATAGCTGGCAGATGGCAGGTGAGGAAATTGTCTCAGGAAGGTAAAGGTCATCTTCAAGGCACAAGGAAGGAGTCAGGTCTATCCTTCAGGCTTCCTGACTTCTTATCTCATACCCCTGCCCACACTGTGAGATCCCCCGCCTGCACCCACGTGAATACCAGTCAAGTGGGCATGCCTGTGAGGTGACCAGCCTGTTTCTCAGGCCTCAGATCTCAGGTGATGTGAGATGGATTCCAGGGACACACTGGGAAACTCAGTTTTCAGCACTGAAGTCTCACAGGCTCGTCCAGGGTGATCGCCTAGAAAGCTGGCACCAGGGAAGGAGAGAAAGGAGACAGTAGTATTCAATTTATCAAGAAAGAGAAGAAAATGCCTGTTTGCCCTCAGTTGCAAAGTCAGGTGTCAATGGTCTGGGCCAGTCTGTCTAAACACCAGCCACTCCCATTCCAACCCTTTTGCTACATAAACAATGGAGTGAAATTCAGTTCCCAGCCTGCTATGAGATTTGCCAGGTCCTGGTCTGAGAAATGCTTGTTTGTCTTCATAGGTCTTTCTGCTTCCTCTTTCTTGGCCTAGTGTATTAGAATTCTTTAAATTGCAAGTGACAGAAATCTACTCAAACTGGCTTAAGAGGAAAAAAAAGTACTCAATTAACTGGTAAAGTTTAAGGTATAATGTCTTCGGCTGTGGCTGGAGCCAGTCTAATGCAGCATGACTGTGGCTAAGAAGATGTCACTAGAAATCTTTCTTCATCTCTTGCCGCTCTTTTATCCTTCTGTGGTTTCATCCTCAGCCACTCCGCCCTAAATATTGATGAAGACACATTGGTCCCTCTGGGTTTCCATTCTACCAATGTAGGAATCCCAGCAACATGGGAAGACCCCCTTTGTAGTATCTCCAGCCAGCGTCCAGGTACCCACTCTCAATGGACACCTTGGATCCTGTGCCCACTCCTGAACCAAAATCCCACTGGTCAAGCCCATCCTCGGATTATAAACACATCTCTGGATTAGGAGTAGAGTCAGCTGGGCCCACCCCCTATAGACTGGGCACAGGGAACACATAGGGAGAGCGGGTGCTGGAGTGAATCCTAGATCCTAAACTCCATGTGAGAATGAGCAGTGCCTGGCCTTTCCACCTCTCTCTTTCCAAGGGGAGAAAAGAGGTGCTCGGCAGATCCTTGTTGGATAAAGCAGTACGGCCCTGGATGCCTTGCCCACCTCACCCCGAGTGCTGATCGGACTGCTTCAGGCCCTCTCTCCTGGGCCTGCCTCCCTCGCTGCCCTGAATCCTTAGGGCTGTGTCTGAGTCACCATTTATATTCGGGCCACTGAGCACTGTGCCTGACACCTGGTGAGCACCCAGTAAACTTAATGAAAATAGAATAAAAAGGAATGAAAGTTCTTAGAAACTTGAAAGTAATGATAACAGTGTAAAGACAAAAGGTTATAGCTTGTGAGGCTGAATGAGCAATGTGGGATATAGTTTGGGGAAACTTGGCGCAAGACCAGAAGCCACTTGCGGTGCTACCCCCAGAGTTCATTCATCCTGCAAGCAGTTGCCATTCTTGCACTTGGCAAGGTTTAGGGTCAGGCTTCCTATCATCTCAGCAGCCCAGGCCACAGCACACAGTGGGAGCATTGATGATGCACAAAGAAAGCTGGCACACTCTCTGAGTATTGTTGGATGGAGGAGGCATGCTCTGTGAGTACTGGAGTATTGGATGGAGGAGGCATGCTCTGTGAGCACTAGAGTATTGGTGGATGAAGGAGAGTCCTGGTGAGCACACACTGAGAGCTTCATGTGTGCCATGACTTGTGTTGAGCACTTTTGTAAATATCACAACGCCATGGGGAGATGCTGTGTCTTTTATAGACGACGAAACTAAGGCTCAGAGAGATTAGTCATGTGCTCAAAGTCACTTTCCCACCAGGCAGGCCAGCTCCACAGCTTGTGCTGCTGATCACTGGACCATAGGCTTCCTGTGTGGTGTGGAGCAGGGAGGAGGAAGAGCGGAGGAGCCTTCATATATAGCAGACATCATGAGGCTACTTATCGACATTCAGCTAAATGACCTCTCCAAAACTTCATTGCCTGTTCTATAAAATAGGAATACAAGATTGAGAATTCCTCATGGAAGAAGGAGGGCCAAAGAAAAATTGTGAACTTGGATTTGGGAGACTGAGCTCCGATGTCGGCTTTGCTCAGTGGAGGATGAGAGGCAGGATGAGCTAGGTTATGCTGCGGTAACAAAGAGTGCCAGTCCCGTGGCATGAGATGCAAAGTGTGATTCCTCACTTTTGCTCCCTGTCCATCGTGGTCTGACTGGAGCTCTGCTTCCCATCTCCTCACTCCAGGACCCTCCCTGGCTGCGGGACCCACTGTTTGGGGTGTCGGTTCTATAACAGCTGAGAGAAAGTCATGAATTGCACTCTGGCTCTCAAAGCTTCTACTGAAGGCTTTGCTCACGCTCTGTGATGTAAAATGAGTCACAGATCACACCTGACTCCTAAGGGCAGGGTGGTGTGATTTTTCCGTGAGTCTGAAGGAGAGAGATCTGGAAACATGGTTTCTATCTAAGGTCTAGAATGCCTGTGTGACCTTGAAAAACACCCCTCCCACCCCTAGCCCTTCGTTTCCCCTTGTGTACAATGAGGTCAATCCCTGGAAACTCTTGGAGGACTGAGTATCACCCATGGAACAAAGGCCTTGTAAACTGCAGAGTTGATGCTGGAGTAAGTGATTTCTTCTTGGTGTTGCTCCTCCTCCCGAAATCCCACCTGCATTTTTCCCACCAGTGGTGAATGCCTTGCTCCCCTTTCCCCCTACAGAAAAGACTCCATGCCCGTGCATGTCCCAGCTCTCCCCCGGCTGTGGCGTTAACACACTTAGGTAGTGCGTCCTCACTTCCTTGCAAGAACAAAGCCTAAAAACGGATAAAGTTGGGGGCACAAACCAGAACCACACCACGATGTATTGGCCCAGTGGCCAGTTTATGTTGATGAAATTCAAATTTGCTCTTCACTCCTGAACGCAAAACACCTTCTGTGGGCAGTTGCAGGAGCATTACCAGGCCATTTGGCAGTAAATGTGACCGACTTCATTACGGAGGATGGAGACAAGAGATGCTGGTCTGAAGTCACAGGGCAGCTGACCGAGAGGCATGGGCGCAGCTCAGGCCTCTGTGGATGCATCCTGGCGGGTGGCAATGGAGCTGCAGGGGCGGGGGGGAGGGGGCTGTTATTAAAATGCAGAATTGTCTTATGTCCCTTTGTTTAGCTCAGAGCCAAAGGTAATTTATGTGGAACGTGTAGCAAGCCATATGTTTGTGTCTGCTGTTGCTTCGCCTTCCAGGCGTTCCATCTCTGGGAACCAGAGTGACTGGGGCCACCTCATGCTTCCAACATTGTTTGGAGAAACAATTCCATTGGAAGGGCCTTGCTCTCCTCTCAAAGACAGGGCTTCCCCAAGGGAGCGCTGTCCCTGTGGCCCCTTCTCCAGCCGCCCTATCCCACCCACTGCAGAGCAGTTTCCACCTGCGCACTCCGCTACAGCGCACTCCGTCTTTAGCCCAGAGAAAGCGCAGGAGCTGCCGCTGTTGTGCCTGCTTCCTGCTGGGCACAGGCAAGACTGGCACTCTGCATCTCAGGCTGGTATCCTCAGGTGGGATGCTATTGCTCCCACACCTGGGTGAGGGGCCTGAGCCCAAGGGACGGCAAGCTGATAACAGTACCCAACACACAGCACTGGCCGGGAGCCAGGCAGGTGCTGGCCCTTCCACCCACCACGACACTACTGAGGCCGCCTCCACATGAACCTACTGTGATCGTCCCACAGGAGAGGTCTGAGCAGGTGGAGGGACTGGTTCAAGGCAGAACAGCTTCCCTGCAGGGAGGGGACATGTTTTCCCTAGAGATGGCTGGGGGAGGGAGGGATGGGGGCCAGGGGCATCCTTTCCTCTTCCCCTCCCCTCGCTGTGGCTCTGGAAGTGGCACTCAGGCCTTCTTGATGGGGGCTGGCTCCCAGATGTCCTTGTCCCACATGTAGTTAGAGAGGTTGAGACTCGCACCCGTGCTGGCTCCCCTCGCCCGTCTGCTTCTGCACGCAGACACCGCTCTCGAGCTCTCATTAAACTGCCTTTAATTACTGCTGTGAAGGCTTAGAGAGAGACTGCTGTGCCCCTCCCCCATGTGCTGTATTGATCGCTGCTCGGAGGTTTCTGTCACAGGGATTAGAAAAGGTTAGTTCTCCTCACTCTCTGCCGCCCTTCCTGGTGATAATTGGTTCCCAGGTGCAGCATCATTCTAGGGGGAGTGGGGGGCGGGGGCGGCGCATGGCCTCCTGGTCTACCTGCAGTTCCAGCTGTGGGGAGCGTTAGCCAGGCTGGCAAACCTTCCAGATGCTGGGACCCTGCGTGAAGGCTCTTGTCCTGGTCACTGTCAGTCTCTCTGCTGCTCCTTGTGCCCACCTCAGGGACGGGTGAATCACACCGAGTTTCCCCACCCCCCTCTCTCCTCCTGGGAGCTTCATGTTTACCTTAAGGAAGGTCAGGGGATTCCTGGGGTTCCTGCTGCCTCCTGGCAGGGGTTCCTACTCTCAGGTGGGTAACACTTGTGTCTGCTCCCTGCTTGGCTCTTGATGCCACGTAGCCCTCTGGGCTCAGAGCAGGTGACCAGGCGGACAAGTGGGGTCTAGAAACTGCTGGACATGAATGTGGTGGACAGACCTGAGGTTATTCACCTGCAAGAAGAAAAGGCTCACTGTTCCCGGGAGGGAGGTTGGGGCAGAGCCCTCAGAATGCGCGTGGGAAAGTCGAGGACACCAGCGCAGCATGACCCCAGAACAGCGCCGGCCCAGTGAGGGAAGCAGGGAGGCGGGGATGGTGCTGCTCACGCCCCTGAGAACTAGCATGATGCTCAGCTCTGCCTGGAGGGTCGGGTCCTGCTGTGGCACCTCGGGCTTCTGGACTGGAACGTGCAGGCTGAGGTTTGCTTTCCTGTCTGACCCTCGGCTGGGGTCCACGCATGAGCATCTGGGGTGGGGCGATCCTAAGCCTTTGAGAGTTGTTTAAACACCTGAGAGGAATGCCGAAAAGCAGGCTGGGTGTGGCAGGGCTGATGTGGCTCTGCAGGGAGGGGACGGGGCCAGGTGACGGGGACGGGGCCAGGTGACGTGGACGGTGGCACACTGGACGGCATGCTCCCTCCATCCTGAGCTTCGGCAGCTGGCACACTTTGCGGGCATGGACCCCATGTTGCTAGATTTGGGGTCTTTTATAAAAGCCAGACATTGAGACCTTTATCTGAAATCTCCCACATTAAAAGAAAAGTCAACTTAAAAAAGCATGGGGCCAACAAAGCACACAGGTTTACCCGGACTCAGCTTTGCTTGAATACCCAGGGGGCCCTCCACGGGGCCGTTGGTCAGATGGCGATGCATTTAGTTGAGGATGACCCCTCCTGACCCAGCCCTGGCCCGTGACAGACAGTTCCTTTTGCTCCTGGAGAGAGACATCCCTTTATGATCTGTGGCCCACTAATGACCCTCTGTGTTTCATTCTGTCCAGCCAGACATTTTTTATTTTGGGAAGTGATTTGATGAGGCTCTAGAAGACCTAATAAATTAAGCTGAGGCTCATAGTAAGAGGCACAAACAAACCAGAACTTGAAATTGTGGGATCAAGGTGGAGAGCTGGAGAGACCCAAGTTGAAATTCACTGTGGACTAAGGCAAAGTCTCATGTTTAGATCTAAAACGTGAATTGCATTTTCTCCCAATGAGAAGAAAAATGAACTTGGAATGTGTTCATGTAAAAAGAGGATAAATATAAACTTCGAAAGGATTTATTTGAGCACAAGATGAATATAACCAGCAGTTTGATAAAGATCATATAAAAATCTGAGGCCAAAAATATATAGTCACCCACTAAGTATCTCTCGCTACCATGTTCTCTGTGCCAGGAAAGGTGCTACCCACAGGGGGCAAAGGGGTGAGCAGAGTGGGGTCTGCTTGCTGAGGCACCTCCAGCAGCAGATTCGGGTGCATCACAATCCGGGCTCAGTTCCGAGGTGTGATGCCCAGCGCATGGCCCTGCTTTCCTAGAGTCGCACAATTGCACATCGCAGGCAAAGTGAGTGTTCGAGGGCAGAGTCAGGCCCAGGCCTTCATGCTTTTGGTCACCGAGCACCTGGCACTTGACACTGTGGGGCCCGGGACCTCATGGGACCTGTGCTTCGCATGACATGGATACAGCTCCTGGGCCTGGGTAGAATGTGTGACTGACTAAGGCATTCTGTCTTTTGGTCAACAAGTTGGACCAGCTAGGGGCAAAGCACTACCTTTCTGGGGCAGTGTTTTGGGTTAATAGGAAAGTTGAACATCTGTCTAGCTGGTTGCCAACTAGAGAGAAAGTAGGAACTACAACCACTGGGTGGTGAGTTTGTCAGGGTTAAGAATGGAATCCATCCTATATAATAAAAGGCTAATATGCAAGTAGACCGAACGGCAGAACAACCAAATAACCGGCTGCTATAATGTGCGCTGACCACCAGGGGGTGTGTGTGGGACATGGTGGGCATTGATTGTGGTGGGACGGTCAAGCAGGTGACCAAAGCCTCTGGTGGTTACTGAAAGTTCTCTACTCCCGTGCGCCATAGTCCCGCCCGGTACTCACACCTGCTGCTGGCGCCGGAGCTGCTTCTCACACCCGCTGCTGGTGCCAGTGCATTGGAGTGGCAGTGGGGCTAAAGGCAGACAGGGGAGTGGGGCCGTGGCAGGAGGGGCCTGGAGGGGGTGCAGAGGATGGGCTGAGACCCGCCCTGATACCCAGCCCAGCCTTGCAGTTCACAGTTCCTTTTGTGGTGTACAGATTCATGCCCGGGGCCCTTAATTTCAAAATAACAGACAAGAAACATAGAGAAAGTATATCCTGTTCTTTGAACTCCAGACCAAGTAATGCTTGAAATATTGCCCATGGACTAATATTCTGCTCTCCCCTCCCTTCCCTCCACTCTCCTTCTGCACCCCTTTCCCGCCCTCCTTTCCCCACCCCTCCCCTTCCCTTTCCTCCCCTCCTCTTTCTCTTATCCTTTCTCTCCCTTCCCCTTTCTTCCCCTCCCCTCTCCTCCCCTTCCTTTCCCTCCCTTCCCCTCCCCTTCCTTCCCTATGAGTTGAATTACTTTTGCTTCAAATAGTGGGCGTCCTGTATGATCTCGCATGCCCATTGGCCATGGAAAGGACATTCCAGGCAGGGAAGCAGCACCTGTGGAACACAGGGACACAGAGAAGCACCATGTGTGCCCATGACCCCCGTGTGGTGTGTGTGCCTGGATGTGTGAGTGGACGACAGGAGGTGCAGCTGGGGAGAGGCTACATGGCGATGGGCCTTGAGGACGCATGGTTGGCACTATCCCATGTTGTTGGTCGGCCCTGAGCTGGGGATCACAGCGTTCTCCAGCGGAGCGCCAACCCGCTGTGAGAGGCGTGTGTGGATACTGTCAGGGTGTACGGGTGCTTCTTCCTTCATCTACTGCTCTATCCTCCCCCGGACATGGTGCCGTGGCTGAATGTATCCACTTCATAAATACACAGATAGGATCTGGGAGGCGCAGTGATTAGCTCCAGATGACCTGGTGAAGCACCCGGCTCCGCTGTACCCAGGGTCCATGGTGGATGCCAGCGGCCTCCTGGCCATAGGAGGCAGGAGGGGAAGAGAGGATGGAGACGTCACATCGCAAGGCCTTCGGGGCGCCAGCGTGGGGGATAGCACTGGCCATGCTGACCAGCTTCATCAGCGCTTCTGGGCGCTGGCTGCAGAGCAAGTGCTGGAACTCCCAGGGCTGCCCTTTGGACCTGGACAGCAGCCGCCTGTGCCCAGAGCCAGATGCTCAGGGGCAGGAGTCACTAGCAAGGACAGCTGGGCCCAGCAAGACAGGCTCAGAGCCGGCAGAAACCACAGCACTGCTGTGGACACGGCCGCAAGCTCTCGGAAGCAGCTGGGAGACAGCTGCAGGGCCCGTGGCCACAGTCACGGGCGTAGGAGCGAAGAGCTCCATCCCGCTTTGCAGTCACGGGCTGACGAGGCTGGGGACTTGTGAGTTACACATATTTCACTGCCTTTTCAAGGAGCAGAAAAGGAGTGTGCATGGTCTGCTCGGGATTCTTGCATTTGTGCGTGAAAGCTCAGATAGGAGCCCGCACGCTGCTCCTGCTGAACAATCCCGAGTATATTGGAAAGATCGCCGTGGCGATAGGGCCTGGTACCTGTTCCTAAGGACAAAAGAGTAATGAAACTCTGCCAGGGCTTTATCTCAGGTGTTAAAAATAAAAATAAGAGGAAAAAGCTGTCTTTTAACTCCCGAGTTGTGCCAGCCTCGTCCCTGCCTGCAGTCCTGTGCACCTGCCGCTCCTCATCGAGACCCCCTCCTCCGTGTCCCACGCCCCCTGCCCCTCCCCTTGTCCTTGAGGTCTCAGCTGAAATGTCACCGTATCAGAGAAAGCGCCCCTGATCCCCTGGAGAAGGCAGATTTTTCTATCCTTTGTTTCCCGGGTGCGCTCTGCTTTTCCTTGGAAACACATCTTTCCTTGCTGTCTGTCATGAGGCTCATGTTTATAGCCTTTCCCCTCTGCTAAGCAAGAGGTTCTGCCACAGAAGCTGTGTCGCCCCGCTGGCACCTGTTCCTAAGGATGAGAGAGTAATGAAATGCTGCTAAGGTTTTGTCTCAGGTATTTAACGACACCCAGTGAGATATCTCGCTCCCAGCCGGTGATCCACGATGGCTTTTTTGGCCGAATGGATGACGTTGGCCCTCTGACTCCAGATCGGGTGTTTGCCACTGCTGGTTGTTTGGCTGGTGAAGCTGTCAAGCAGAGATCAGAAACGCATGGCCCTCGTTGGACCCGGCAGCACAGCGGCACATGCCAGCTTACCGCCAAGGGAGCAGGTGCCACAGGGCACCAGCTGTGTGCTGCCTTGGACCCCCAGTGCACCCTGTGTGCGCAGGTGCTGCAGTTTTGTTGCGAAAGCTCTGAGAACTTGCTTTTACGGGTTCCCTCACAGTGTTTTAATGTTGGCAGTTAAAAGTAAACACCCTATCGATCCAAGCGGTCGCATGTGGGAGCAGGCCCTGGCCTGTGGGCAGTGGTGGCCGCGGCTCAGACAGACCAGGGTGGGGAGTGCTGTCCTCAGAACCACTTAGATCTTGCTCATTTGTGAAGCACAAGCCACACAGGGCAGCCGGCGTGGGGAAGGTCTGGCAACCCTGCCATGAAAGAAGGTGTTGCCCAAAATGCAAATGTTTCGCGTGACTTTTCAGCTTTGCTGCCCCGGCTCTCCCAGTTGGGTTCCTAATTTACCAGCTAAGATCTGGACTGTGCTGCGAGGGTTGTGACCACAGCACGTGGGGGATGGGAGGTACAAAGCCAATTAGTAACAAACACATTGGTTCCCGTGCACCCACACGGATGGCGTCGACTTCCAAGTAGATCCCTGAGGAAGGCAGCTTTATTTCAATTACTTGGCAATTTCCCAGCTATTCTGGGAACTGATCTTTGGAAATTGCCATGAGCGCTTGAGCATGATTTTTAAATGTCCTCAATTGTGACAAATCTCCAGGTTTGATTTTTTTGAAGCAGCCCAGAGTTATTTGGAGCTGTGTCAAGTGAGTCAGGTCCGACGATTAAGCTGTGCAGCACAGTTTGGGGCCACAGAGGCTCGGAGAGCATGGCCAAGAAGTCGTGCGGGGGTTAGACACAGGGCCACTGGGAGGGAAGGACAGACACAGGGCCATGTGGACGTACACCGTGTAAGGGCAGGCTATGGACCTAGGGCGTGCCTACTTGATTCCAAGTTGTCAAGTCAAAGGAAAATTAAGCAGAATTAGATTTGGTTCCAAAGGCCTGGTACGAGCACAGGTTTACAGAGGGAACCAGACGGCTGGAGTCAGGTCCAGCTGTGCCACGGGCTGGGGGAATCTCCTTTTGAGGCAAGTCCTGGTCAGGGGCCTGGAGAGCAGAGCCCAGCCCCCAGGAAGAAGATTTATAAGAGCTGCACACAAGTCACATGAACAGGGGTTTAGAAGAAAACTTCTGTTTCCTTGGGAGACTGAAGCATGGAGTAGGTTGACCAGGTGGCCTGAAGTGCTGAGCACAGTAGAAGCTGTATTTCGGTGAACACTGGCCCCTCCTAGTCCTTCGCCACCCAAGGCATCTGCTTTCTGGCCTCTCACCATCCTCATCGCCTACCACCTCCTCCTTGCTCTCAGCTTCAACTAGACAAGCTAACCAATGGCTTTCCTTCTTCTCTTTGAACGCAGCCACTTTATTTTTGCTCGGGGCCTGGGCTCTGCTGCCCTCCTGCCCGGACACACTTCCTTTAGGTTTGCACTCAGCTGGCGCTTTCTCCCGCAGGTTTCATCTCAGATAGTAACTTCTCGGGAGGCCTTCCCCGACCGCCCAGACCAAAGCTGCTTTCTTTCACCCCAGCTACTCCCAACCCGGTACCCAGCCGCGTCCTTCTGCATATCCACACCCACGCTGTGTCTGTGTTCCCTTCTTTAGAGCTTCTTTCCCTGCATGAGAAAGGAATGAGGTGGGGGCAAGAGCTGGAGTGTTCCCTCCTCTGTCCTCAGAACTCTGACTAGGCAGGGCTTTCAACAGCTACTGAAGGAATCAACAAGTGAATGGCGAGGGAGGTATAGGGGTTGAAGGAATTTGGGGGCCCTGAGGGGGGGGTGGAGTGGGATGTCCCTGTGTCAGTTGGTCCCAGACCACGGGGCAGCAGGTCGGAGGTTGTGGGGCTCCTCCAGTGGGTGGGTGGGCCCCGGAGCCCAGTAGTATCGTAGGACCTGGGCCCCACACTTGGGGCGGGGGGAGGAGAGACAGGAGCTGATTCAATACTTATTGCAGAAGGAGCAACACAGAGCGGATCCTGAAAAGCTGGCCACTGGCCGACTTCTCGGAAGAAGCGAGTCCACAAGGAGTGAACGCGTTCCAAGTGCGTGTTGAGTTAGTCCCGGTTGTAGTCACCGGTTCTGTGTGCGCGCTCCGCTCCGCCGGCCTCCGGAGGAAGGTCATCTCTCTCTGCACCCCTTCTCACAGGGCCAGAGGCCAGGTCCTCGGCTCTGCAGGTGACTTGCTCTTTGAAGCAGTTGCTCTCGCCGTAGAAGTCTTCTGACTGCTCTATGCTGGAGTTTACCTGTGGTCTCTGCCCTGTCTCCTTTTAAAAATAAACTCCGTGGTACCTGCAGGGTCATTTTAGTCTTTATCTTAAAAATTAAGGAAGTCAACCAAGCAGTTCTTTAAACAGCCCACTTCAGTAACACGAAACAATGATGGCAGCCATAGCGCGGAGAATCAAGGCTGCCAGGTGAGCGCTGCCCGCCGCCAGCATCGCCCATATCCTCAGCGCCATGGCGTTCTTAGGCATTGGGACAGGCCACAGCATGGGAGACTTCGTACAAGGAGATGCCATGGGAGGGGTGTGAGGGTGTCATCCCCACAGGCAGGATGGATTAAGTACCTCACAGGACACTGGGTGTGGGGGATGCTGCGCCCCTCTGGGGTATGTAGAGGGCCGTAAGGTGTTTGTGACAATCAGTGACATGCAGGTCTCCCCCCTCCTCCGCAGCCCGCATACCCCTCCTTATACTCAGCACCTGCAAACACACCGAAGCAAAAATCTCAATAGCTGGAGAAAATGCTCTGGAAAATGGCAGTTTACCACTTATTTTATGCACCAGAATCAAAGGGGAAGATATCAGAGGCTCACCTGAAATTCATTGGTGACAGATTCGGGAGGAGGGAGAAAGTGAAGGGGGAGGGGAATCTCTGGAACTGGATAAAAGGTAAAACGCATAGACACGTCTTTTGCATGCGTGGGTGCAGAGAGTTAACAGTTAACAATGAACGTGACAGCAGGACGAGGGGCTCTGGGGTCTCTGCTCTGGTGGGAGGTTGTGCCCTGAGTGGTCTAGAAAAAGGGAAATGACTGGCATTCCGAAGATATGTTATCGTAGATGCCTGTCTTTAGACAGGCTAGTTGAGGCAAAGATTGCCCTTTGCCAGGGAAGACACCCGTCTGGGAGGTGACCACACCGTGACTCGCTTCTGGCTGGGAAGCTTTCGTTTCAGACGGTCCCATGTGTTGACTTCAGGGCTGTGTTTGCAAGACCGTCGTGCAGGCCTCCCCTGGGTTTGTCAGGGTCAGGCTGTGGCCCTGTCGTCCGCAGGGAAGGGAGATGCAGGCAGGCCTTCTTCACATCTCAGAGGGACTTGGAGTCAGTAGCTGCCACGCTGCTCTGCTGGCTGAGACACCCCCATTGCTTGTGCGCGGGTTCAAAGGTGACGGCTTGGCCAACCCCCGGAGAACATCGTGCATCCAGGTTCCACCTCCTCCGGTTGCAGGCATCCTCTGTGTGTAGCATCTCGGTGGGGATGCCCGGGACCAGGAGGGACACCTGCCGTGCAGATGGGCCACGTGGACTGGGGGAGGTCACCTGTCCTGGCTGAGGGCAGACGGGAGCACCCCCACCACACCATGACCTCATGAGGGTTGGCCTTG
>PVJC01029596.1:0-21759 GCA_004026665.1 Murina feae
GGAGCTGAGCTGAGGGGCTCAGCTTCACTTTCTCTCCTGCCGCAATGGAAAGGGCTGTTTACTCAGGTCCGGGAGTGGCGGCCGCCATGTTGGCTGGGCTAATTTGCATACAGCCGCTCTGATTGGCTGGTGGGCGTGGCTTACCCTGTCTCGGAGAAACGGTTAATTTTAATATTTCGCTTTTATTAGTTTAGATAACCACTAGGATAAATAGAATCATTATATGATCATGGCCTAGAAGGGTATAATGTGACTGTTTAGCTTTCAATGATAAAAGGGCTCCAGGCTAAGCAGTAGTTGGAGAAGAGCAAATGAATTAATAAAACAAAATAACAGTGTATTAAATAACGTTTAGATAGCAGAATTAGGAAGAAAAGTACAAGAAGAAACTTGATTATTACCAAATTGTAGCAGACGTACATAGCACAAATTCAGCCTTTTTTGCTTTGAGATGCAGAGTGGAATACCGGATAAACTATTGATTAAATACTTACTGAACAACTATGATGTACAAGCACATATAGAGTAAGACATGAATAAGACATGGTCAGCTTACAATTTAGCAGAGAAGATAAAATAAAACTGAGGTAAGTACCATGAAAATGGTATGAACCAAGTATTGCAGAAATATAGAAAAGGGAGAAACTGCTCAGGCCTTGGGGATGGAGGTGGGGAATGACACCAGATGATGAAAGGTTTTCAGAAAATGTGACACTGGAACCAGGCATAGAAAACTCTGAAGTTTAAGAAGAGAGAATCAAGAAAAGGCAGGTGGAGGGGAAGTATTTCAGGCATGCATGCATGCATGAATGAATGAACTAGCCAAGTCCAGAGGAAAAGAGGCACGAAGGAACACTGGATATATTCTCTCTACAGCCTATAATAAATTCTGAGTAAAATGGCAATAATTATTGCGGTGGTTTTGCACTATAATAACTTAGCTATGCTAGAACTTCCCGTATGGCCTGAAGTTAGAGAAATTGTAAGATCTGTGAGATGGAAGTGAAGCAATAGCCAGTGCCCTGGTTGTTTTTAGGGGTGGTAGGAGACAAAGGCAGAAGTGCTGGCAGATTCCTGCTTGACCTTATTCTCCATATACTTGGAATCCAAGTTTTTCTTACTTCTTGCCCTTGTGACACTAGGCCCATAAACAGATGCAGGAGCAACAGCCCTCTGCAGACTCCTCCACCACAGTCACACTGGCAGCTGGATATGCCTGGCTTCCCAGATTCCCCTGCAAGGTCTTGCTTGCCCACCTGTGCCAGTGCTTCAGGAGGGCTTGTCCGTGACATTTCCCCAATCCACCAACTACTCGTTTTAGGACCTTACTACTCCTCAATCTCCTTCTACAGTGATGGAAAATCTTATTCTTATAATAATTCCTTATTCTTTCATATCCATAGGGTTTTGCTTTTCTGAATCTAATATAAAGATGACTACTCTCAGAGGGCTGGTATCAGGATTAAATGATACTAAATGGTAGCTGGCACAAAGTAGCAATTAATAAAAAAAAATCTTTTCCTTCTAGTCCGTAGACCAAACATTATAAACTGTTATGTGGGTAACTTAAGTGGGACAACTGGTGTGACTAGCAAATTACAAAAAAATAATGACAGAATAAGAGATTCACACCTAACATTCTGGATTTCTGGCTTCTCTGGTAGTAGCAGTTTCACGTTCCTGAATAGTAAGGGCAGATTTGGGAAGAAGAAGAGAAGAGGAATGGTTTAAACAACGTGCGGCCTGGGATGCAGAAGAGACCGAATGGGGGTTATGCAGCTCAGAAACAATAGCACATGTTTGGAAACATAGTTTGGATGCCATCAACACAGGGATGATTGATAAACAACCATCTGTTGGTGCATTCAACTGTGTGCCACACATGTTATAGGTGTGGGGATACAATAGTGAATAGGACAGGCCCAAATCTCTGTTCTCATGAGGCTTACATTATGTGAGGAGACAGTGAACAAATAGCTAAAATATAAAAAAGTGATATGCAGAAAAAGCCAGAAAGGTTTAGGATCTGAATATGTGGTTGGTATGTGATTCTAAATGGGCGTATGTCGGTGGTTTGCAATTTTACTGTAAACAGGGGGCTTATCCAAAAATATATGAACCCAAACCTAAAGAAAATAAAGCCAAGTGTATGTGAGGGCTGGGGTTGGAGGTATCTATAAAGAATCCAGCAAGTACAAGAACCTTGAGATTTAGAAAGAAGGAAGTTGGGCTGAGGTAAAGAGATCAGAGGAAGAAACAAAATGGTGAAGGAGCCAGAAACAACTTCTCAGGAAGCAGGACAAAAAGAAAGTGATATTTCAAGAAAGAAGGGGCAGAGGTTAATAGCTTCAAATGCTCAATAAAGATAAGGAATGAGGAAGAGACACTGGATTTGAAATAAAGACGACTCATAACTGTAAAAGAGAAACTTCCTAAGTTGCTGAAGCCTCACACAGAAAATTAAAGAACAGGCCATTTTTGTAGAAAGGCAAATAGCATACTGGGACCCCTATCCTGAAAAGATTAACCACAGAAAGAGTCCCTCTCCCTCCAGGGAGCACGCCCACGCCTTTCTGCTCCCCTACGGTCCCCAGGCGCTACCTCTGCCTTTCTCTCTAAGCTCCAAGGGCTTCTCTTCTACCCCTGGAACTTGTTTCCTGAGCCTACGCAGCCCAGCTGTCTCATTTCTACTACACCTGTCATTTTCTAAATAAACTTTCCCTTATAATTTGGGGGGGAGGGATTAACAATAGAAAGAAGAAAAAGGGGAGTATACAATGACTTTGCAAGAATACCAAATTGCAGGACTACTATTTAGGAAGAGGTTTTACTTACCTCTATAGATAGAGATAAAATGAGACAGGGAAGGAAGGCTATGCCAAAGTCCTCCAGAATAGTACTTCTCAGCCTGTCTAACTTCAGAGCACAAAAAGAACAAGAGTATCTGATATTTGTAGGACATCCTGAGGTGTGCTGAGGAGGGTGCTCCAAGCCAAAGGTCATCTTACCAGGGGCTCCAGACACCCAGGGCTTCTTGGCTGCCACAAAGGCTAATAGAGCAATAGCTTGGCACACCAAGAACCCATTTATGGTACTGCAGCACTCTGATTAGGAAGCTCTCCTCTAGGGCTGTAGTCCTCAAACCTAGCACAGTGAATTTAGAGCTAGAAGGATGTAAACTTTTTGGCATTAGTCAGTCATTGATATCTTGATGGGTACAATCCTAGGCAAATCGTACTGACTCAAAACCACTACTTGTGTGACTCAGCAAGATTTTTTTCCTGACAGGACCCCTCTCTGTTTCCCATCCCACAGAATAT
Organism: Murina feae; assembly: GCA_004026665.1. Lineage (NCBI taxonomy): Eukaryota > Metazoa > Chordata > Mammalia > Chiroptera > Vespertilionidae > Murina > Murina feae. Next base: position 3,321 of record PVJC01029596.1, read on the forward strand.
AAACCCAATTTCTTGGGAACAGTGTCTGTCCCACAGGTCTCCTATACCGGCAAGGTGTCTTCTCAGCTAGAGTGCCCATTAACAACCTTTATAATGATGATTACCTTTTCATCAGAAATTCTTATAGATGCCAGATTTCCTATTTGAGTTACAAGTATATCCTTCCTTACCAAGTAGTGATGACCAGTGACATAATTGCTACTGCTAGCTTGCCCCAATGGCAATCTCTCATAGACTCAGGCACACACAAGAATTATGATGTCCTAATTACAATATGGCCTCAGAGGAAAATCCAAGACAGTCTTCTATACAGTTCTAATGACACACTCTACAAATACCTACATCAAAGAAGGAGTAAAGATTTGAGAGAGAGAAAAGGATACCCGATAGGACAAGGTTCTAGGGAAAGTACAAGGATATGGGATCAAGGAATATATATTAAAAAAAATATTTTTATACATGTTTTTATAGTTTACAACCCACTTTACCTCATATAATCCTAACAATAAAATAAAAAGACAATTATTTCTACTCTGTTGATGAGGAAGCCCTCAGAGATATTAAGTAAGGAGCCAAGATCACACAGCTGGTGTCAGGGATGAGACCTGAAAACTGACCTGTTCTTTCCACTGTATCACGCTGGTAGAGGGATGGACACAACAGGTGAGCACAAAAATAACTGCTATGATGAAGAGGAAACAAGGAGTTCACTCGAAGAGTCTGCTTGATTTAGCCTCTTTTTTAAAAAAGGAGCATGGAAACTAATTTATTTCTATGTGGAAATACTCAATCTGAAAGAATTCATACTGATGTGCTGACAAACTAAGTGACTATTAACTCTCTATTTTGGTTCTGCCAAAAGTAGGAAAAAATGTGGAAGGAGAGATTATATCAGTGTATATATTGAACATATGTTATGAGGCAAAATGTTTTATGACTATGACTTAGGATAATTATATTAAAGAAGGTAAATAAAAATCTTTCATTTCTTCACGTTTTCATTTCTTTCATGTTTAATAGCCTGCATTTACCCTTCTAGTGTTATGCCAAAGAAGAAAACTTACTATTTTCTAACAGTATCTTAAAAAATCACCTCAAAATATTTTAATGAAAATTCTGGTCTGAGTAATTTATAAATGATTACTGACCTAGAAGAGGTTCAAACTGGCACAACAGTGTCAAAAGAAAGAAGTAGGAAGGAAGATGGTCAGGCTGCACCAAGAGCTGAGACAAACTTCTGAGGTCCTCCATGTTGAAGATACCATGATGTTATTTGAAGAAACAAAAGAAAGTACATGTTCATTTATTTTAAGATGCCTTACCATGAGATTCAAGTCCAGCTCCCTGTGCCAACCCATTGTCATAGGACTGAAAAAGAAAAACATTATTTGGTTTAATAGGGAAACAATAATAAATAAGTTGTCATGCTATTTTTTTTGTCTCCTTTATATCTTCCAAAATATGCATTCTTTTCCACAAATAATAGATGTAGGAATTTTCAAGTACCTGCTTTTGCCTTATTAACAACGCCAAATTACTAAATGCATATATTAGGTACATTCTGAAAACAGATTATTCAAAGGTGGCACCCACATATACAATTTCTACCCAATAAAAAGATCCAACTCTTAATCCTCTACCACTTGCAAGAATATATGAGTTTAAGAAAAGTGTAAAGATTTTATACTCAAAAATCATTATAAACACAAAATAATTTTGAGGCCTTTAGATAGCTTAAGATAATGGTGCCTGTCTAAAATTTAATCTCCCTATATCCTACAAAATCAAAACAATACAACTATATAAAAATAAAACCTTAGCAAAGCTTAGTTTTTGTTCTGAAGACAAGTTCAAGCTTCCGATTACCTGTCTATAGAAAAAGAAACATCAAATCCTAGCAAGTCATCTCTCCCTCTCCTGACACTTTTGCAGAGAGCAAGGGCAATCTGAAAAACAGTGAGGAAACGAGAGGAGGGGAGATAGTGGCAAGTCTGAGACTGATCTAAACTCACTACCTGAAAGAGATGTCTACTCTAAGGGCAAAATACATGCAGTCCTTGCTTTGCACAGTTCCAATATGCACACACTCAAGGTTCCATGGCTTAAATAACACAATATGACTCAAATTTCAGTAACCACTTATATATTAACTATGAACAATTGCATAAAATACAAACTTGCTGCTAGTTCCTCAGTCCACAAATCACTACATAAATAATAGATATACATCATGACAAGTGACCTATCACATCACCCTTTCAAGATGTTAGTAATTTGTCACTGCACATGTTATTCAGTTCATGCAGATACAGCAAGTGTTTCTTAGTGATAAACCCATATGACAATTTATAAAAAGAGTTCTGATAATGTCTACTGAAGATGAAAGTGCAGTACAGAAATGAAAGGCATAAACACTGGAATGAAACGGAGATCAAACACAGAGTTATAGAAGAAACAGCTGATCATGGGAATGCTGACTGTGCTACGGTCAGAAGAATAAGTAAAGGCAAAATATCTACATGGACAAACAAAGCAGTTGTGTTGCAAAGAATGATGATATTCTAGGAAAGTGATGCTGGCAAGAAACTTCACATAAAAAGAACTCTGAGAGGTAAACAGAGATTCAGTGCATATAATGAAAATGCAAAAGATAAAATGTTAGAAACTGATACAAACTTATGAAGAAGTATGATCATTTACCAAGACAAAAAAGATGCTTGCTCCACATTGTAAGTTATATAAGAAGACACAAAGCACTGTCCAAACTACTCTTGATAAATTTTTTTATAAAGAAAACACCTGAATTCTCAATCTCGCCAATATTTTAAATTACAGTGTACTAAATATTGGCTTTACCATTAAAAAATTCTCTATATATTTATAACGAACAGGAGAGCTTTTAATGTTGAAAAAAATTGCAAAGGTCACAGAACAATTGTAATTTTTCCCCATGAATGATTAAGACCACTTAGTATCACCCTGGCCTGTGCTCAGTATTAGAACATTAGCCCATGGACTGAAGGGTCACAGGTTCAATTCCAGTCAAGGGCACATATCTAGGGCCAGGTTTGATCCCTGGCCCTAGATAGGGTGCATTCGGGAGTCAACCAATCCATGGGTCTCTCGATGTTTCTCTCTCTCTTTCTCTCCCTTTCCCTCCCATTCACTTTAAAAGTCAATTGGAAAAATATCCTTGGGTGAGATTAACAACAAAAAAGATCACTTTGTATCATTTTAGTTTGCATGATCATTATTTACAGTCTGGCATGACCATACAAAGCAAGAACTGCCTGAACTGAAAGAGTTCTGGAAAAACTGAGCACTAACTTTAGGGAAGGGAGTTAAAAGCGTGCAAATCAAGGTGGCAGTGTGCAAAGGAAAACTCAAAAGAACAAAATTTAGAGACCTGGGAAACAAAAAAACCTCTCTTCTACCAGAAAATCATAGAATTCACAATCCTTTCCCTATCACTAAAAAAGAAAATAAAACAGCCAACACTCATCAAAAAGAAAAATCAAAATTTGTTTTTTTGCATTGAAAAAATGGCAATCAAAATAGGAATTCTTGAAAGAAAACACAATCCACTAAATGACTAAACAAGGCAAATCTATGCAAAGCAACTAAGCTGAAACACAGCAACTGAAATGAAAACATCTTATATATGAAAATCTGCCTTTCCCTCCACCCAAAGAGTGATAAAGTGGAAGAAAACTCATACAGCACCTCAAATTCAATTACATATCTTCAAACAGGCATTTGAGAATGTATAAAGAAAAGTTTAAATGAAAATGGGAAAAGAATAATCACTAAAAATAAATAAAAAGTTAAAAGATTTTAGGAAAGAGAGGGAAGAAAAAGACAAAATAAATTGAGATATGAAGACTAAATTACAGATGCCTAAAGCATAATAGTCTCAAATGAAAAGACAATAAGGGACATTAAAGAAAGACTGAAAATAGCCAAGAGAATAAAAGTGAGATAAAAAGGGCCAATGAGAAAGTGGTTGAAATGAAAGATAAGCAAAGAAAAAAACATACACAAATTTGAAATACCTAAAGAAAAAAGCAAATAATGGACTAGAACTAGAGGTCACCAAAACAGAATTGCAGGCTAAATTTGGCCTGTGGTTCTATTTTATATAGTCTTGGAGTTAAGAAAATGGTCAATCTTACTCATCCTATATAATAAAAGGCTAATATGCAAATCGACTGAACGGCTGGTCACTATGACATGCACTGACCACCAGGGGGCAGACGATCAATGCAGGAATTGCCCTCTGGTGGTCAGTGCACACCCACAGGAGGAGCGCTGTTCAACCAGAAGCTGGGCTAATGGCTGGTGAGTACAGCGGCGGTGGAGGGAGCCTCTCCTGCCTCCACGGCAGTGCCGTCAGCTGGACATCCTCCAAGGGCTCCTGGACTGCGAGAGGGTGCAGGCTGGGGTGAAGGACACCCCCCCCCGCAGTGCACAAATTTCATGCACCAGGCCTCTAGTAATAAAAGCAAATTAAAAAAACACCTGCCAGGCTAGTGAAAATCAAAGACAGACAACACATTTCATTGGTGAGGCTATATGGAAACAGGTACTGCCATACAGTAATGAAAATATAAAGTAGTCTGTACTTTTGGTAAATAAAATGGGGAATATCTAATATTACATATGTATTTATCTTTTGATCAAGCAATTCCACTAATAGGAATTTACCCTAGAGGTATATCTCAACAATACATAAGCACATATGTAGAAAATCATATTAATTTCAACATTGTTTGTATTTGGAAAATATGTATTCTACACATAGAATAGCTAAAAGAAACAATGGCATACCATTGTACACAATTGAATACCATTGTACAAAATGGAATACCATTAATATATCTAAAATAAGAATGAAGACAATCTCTATGAACTGATACGGAATGATTTTCAAGCTATGTTAAGTGAAAAAAGCAAACTCCAATAAAGTATTTATGGTATGGTATCCCTGAGTAAGAAATTGAAAGAGAAATAAAAATATACATATATGCTCATCAAAAAGAATTATAGGAAAGACAAATCAAAAATTAGTAAAAATGGTTACCTACAAAGCAAATGAGAATAAGACAGTAAACATTGTGGTTAAAAATGGGAGTGGATAATGAAAAGAACAGGAGGCCCCCATGAGTTACAATCTCTGAGTATACATTTTTATATAGTTCTGACTTTCAGAACCAGGTTAATATTTCATTAAAAAAAAAAACCCTCACCCAAGGATATGTTTTTATTGATTTTTTAGATGGGAAGTGGAATTAAGAAAATGGTCAATCTTACTCATCCTATATAATCCCATACGTGCCCCAATTGAAGACTGAACCCTCAACCTAGGTATATGTATGCTCTGACCAGGAATCAAACCTGCAACCTTTGGTATATAGGAAGATGCTCCAACCATCTGAGCCACCTGGCCAGGGCAGGTTAATATTTCACATATTAAGTATATAAAAATCAACGAAGAGTGTGTGTATATGGGAGAGGAGGTATGTCCTAAAAAGGAACCCAAACTGAAACAAACTTGTTTCTTCATTAAGTACCAGAATATTAAAGGGGAAAAATAAAAGAAGTAAATTAAGTATTTCTGAAATATAATATTCTGAATATATACCCTCAGGCTCTAAACAAAAAGCATCATTCTGGATATTGAAGCTCTGTCAGTGCCAGAGAAGGACAGTGACAAATGAAAAGAGGAGGATTAAAATGAATTTTGTGATGTTGGATTGAAATCTGAAGTATCAGTATGAACTCCTGGTTTTTTACATATAAATAAATAGATATAGAAATAGATGTGTTTAAGGGAGCGTCTGTGTATACATGCATACATATATACATTTCCTACCTCTGTTTGCTGAGAAAGGGGATAGAAGCAATACTGTCCTAATGCCAATGAGCACACTGATATTGGGACAAATCCTGGTTTCTAAACCCCACCCTCCAATAAGAAGAACAAAGGCTCCTTGAAGAAATGACTAAGTCCAGAGCTGAGGCTGGAAAAGAAAAAAGATGAACCTAGAAATAGCCTGTGTCAAAGCAAAGAGATGCTCAAAGAATGAAGGGGATATGTCAAAAAGGCCAAGAGCCTGCTGAAGGAGTTCTCACTGGCCAAATCTGGGACAATCTGAGCATCAAAATATTTGGAAAGTAATAAACCTGGGAAGTAGCACTTCCATTTATCCAGTTTTATATAAGAGACTAAAAAGTGGAACAAAAAATAATTCAAGCTGAGATTAAGATTTCCTTATAGCTATCAATAAAAAGATTAAATTGTATTGTGTGAAAGAAAAACACATCTACTTGGTACTCTCCTTAAAATAAACCTTAAATTAAAAAAAAATATTAAGAAACCAAAAGTGATTTAAAAAATGTCAGCCCAGTTCATCTTGTTACACTTAGGTCTTGCAAGTCAAAATGGCTTAAGGAACTCACACCTCACATGTAACATAGGAATCATCTCACTAAGGATGCCATAATTTCCCATTATGCTTGGCCAAGGCTCCTCAGTGGTCCTTGCTAGGATGGACTATTAATATTTGCCTTTGAGATTTTACTATTTTTCCTGCTTCTAAGGCAGACCATTCTCTTTCTGAAAAAGACATTGTTTCTTTAGGTACAATCAGATCACATTTTAATTTTAATGGTTAAGGAGAAAATCTGTCCTTGAAGAGTATTTCTATATGACTAGTCTGATATATGACCCTAGAGGTCCGGTGCATGAAATTCGTGCATGGGGGAGGGGTCCCCTCAGCCCAGCCCGCACCCTCTCTAATCCGGGACCCCTTGGGGGATGTCCAACTGCTGGTTTAGGCCCGATCCCTAACCAGACATATCTCTCACAATCCTGGACTGCTGGCTCCTAATCGTTCACCTGTCTGCCTGCCTGTTCGCCCCTAACTGCCCTCCCTGCCAGCCTGATTGCTCACAACTTCCCCCCCCACCTCCCGCTGGCCTGGTCACCCCATGCAGTCTGCTTGCTCAGTCATTTGGTTGTCCCTCACTAACCCCCCTTCTGGCTTGGTTGTAGGCAGCCATCTTGTAAAGGTTAATTTGCATATTACCTCTTTATTATACAGAATACCCAAAAAAGCAATCTTATTATCCTTGTTTCCAAACTCTTACTGGAAGAGATGAGGCATACAATATACTGTAGCCCCAATATACCAACACTAATAACATTTTAAAAACTCAATTTAGTCCTGGCCAGTATGGCTCAGTTGGTTGAGTGTCGTCCCATGACCCAAGAGGTCCCCGGTTTGATTCCCAGTCAGGCACATGGCCTGACTGTAGGCTCAATCACCATAGGAGGTGTCCAGGAGGCAGTCAATTGATGTTTTTCTCTCATCAATGTTTCTCTTTCTATCTCCCTTCCTCTCTCTCTAAAATTAATAAAAACATATTTTAAAAAGTCAATTTAGCCACACAACTCACCATACTTCTCCTAATATAGTTGATGGCTTTTTTCATATCCATGCCAGACCAATTGTTGAGCATATAGCAAATACAGGAAGCACAGTATACAAATCGCATGTCATTTTCACTGCCTTCAGGTACTGCACAAAAACTGAAAATAACAGCAATATGATTTACTATTAACATTGCACAATAAATTTTATTTATATTTTGCAGGGGGTTAGAAACATCTACTTCACATTTTTACTCACAGAAAAAATCTATCACAAATAGGATTTAAAAATATAAAAATAGATTTAAAAACCACATACTATTTGTATTGTTCAATAAAGAATAGGTTTATTAACTTGAATAATAGAAAACTATCTCTAAATCATTACTCCAAAGTTCTGATTTCTGGGTAGTTTTAAATACTACCAGAATTACTCCTCCCAGATGCCACCAGTCAGAGTAAGTTGTTCTCAGGCAGAAACAACTATGGCACACTATGGTAGAGCATTAATGGCAAAAAAAAATAGTAGTAGGTAAAACCTGGAACCTATTGGGTAGTAAGAAATTACCAAACCCAAGTTTTGCTATGCAGAATTTCTTCTAACTAATACATACATACATACACACACACACACACACACACACACACTAGGGGCCCGGTGCACAAAAATTTGTGCACTGGGGGAGGGGAGTGTCCCTCAGCCCGGCCTGTGCCCTCTCAAAGTCTGGGACCTCTCTGGGGATGTCCACTTGCTGGTGTGCCTGGCCAGCCTGGGTGAGGGGCCAATGTCTGTTTGCAGGCTGGCCATGCTCCCCCGTGGGAACCCTCAACCCAGGGGGTGTGGCAGCCTGGGTTAGGGGCTGAGGGCAGTTTTCAGGCTGGCCACAGCTTCCACTGACCCTCTGGGCCATCCGCCTGGGAAGCGACTGGGTGGCCGTGGCACATGCAGGGAGGTTTCAGGCCTCCCTGCACGTGCCCCTGGCCACCTGATGGCCTCCCAGGAGGGAGCCTTGGGGCCGGCCGGCGGGCCCCACCCCGCTAGGCTCCTGCCTGGGAAGCGATCGAGTGGCAGGTGGCCACCCCACGGGCTCCCAGGAGGGAGCCTCGGGGGCGGCCGGCTGGTCCCGCCCCCGAGGCTTCTGCCTGGGAAGGCATCGGCCAGCTCAGGGCGCCAGATGCCTTCCCAGGATGGAGGCTCCCAAGATGGCAAAGGCCGCAGCCCCGGAGAAGTCACGCACACCAGGGCTGCGGCTTCCACCATCTTGGCTAGGCTAATTTGCATACAGTCACTCTGATTGGCTGGTGGGCATGGCTTAGGCATCCCAAAGAAACGGTTAATTTTAATATTATGCTTTTATTAGTTAGGATATGTATATATGCATGTATATGTGTATATATATATGTATGTGTGTGTGTGTGTGTATAATCAATAGTTTATTGATCATGGTATTTTAACTTAACTTTTACCTATCTAAGTAGTTTTAGAGAGGTAATTGGCTCTCTCTTATCTATCCTTTATTTATAAACTAGAGGCCCAGTGCACGGATACGTGTATCAGTGGGGTCCTTTGGCCTGGCCTATGGAGACTGGGCTGAAACCAGCTCTACAACATCCCCCAAGGGGTCCTGCATTGCAAGAGGGTGGTTCTCAGGTGACACAGGAGATACTGGGCTCCCTCTTCTCTGGTTCCAGATGCATTACCCCAAGAACCACAGCTGCCAAATCACCACAGCTTGATAGTTCCTGGATTAGGCATCTGCCCCCTGGTGGTCATTGCGTGTCATATCTACCAGCTGAATAGTTGTACAGTTGCTCAGGCTTTTATATATATACTTAGGGCCCGGTGCACAAAAATTTGTGCACTGGGGGGGGGAGGTCCCTCAGCCCGGCTTGTGCTCTCTCGCAGTCTGGGACCCCTTGGGGGATGTCCACCTGCTGGCGTGCCTGGCCAGCCTGGGTGAGGGGCTGAGGGCTATTTTCAGGCTGCCCACAGTCCCTTCAGGTTTTGGGTCCCTACTGGGGTGCCTGGCCAGTTTGGGTGAGGGGCTGAGGGCCGTTTTCAGGCTGCCCACAGCTCCCACTGACCCAATGTCCCAGCGAGGCTGGCTGGAATCAGGTTTCTGGGGTTTATTTATCTTCTATAATTGAAACCTTGTTGCCTTGAGCGGAGGCGCAGGCAGGCAACAAAGCCTCCTGTTTGCTTCAGCTCTGTGGCTTCTATAATTGAAACTTTGTTGCCTTGAACAGAGGCCCGGTTGGCCTAGGCAGGCAGTTTTAATTCCATCGCTGGTGCAACAGAAGCCTCCTGTTTGCTCTAGCTCCAGGCTGCTGGCCACCATCTTGGCTGGGTTAATTGGAATACAGCCACTATGATTGGCTGGTGGGCGTGGCTTGGCTGGTGGGCGTGGCTTAGGTGTCTTGGAGTGATGGTTAATTTGCATACTACTCTTTTATTAGATTAGACTAGGGGCCCGGTGCATGAAATTTGTGCACAGGGGAAGGGGGCTGGTGAATGCACACGGCCCGGCGGGGCCCCCACCGCTGACCAGACACGCACGGCGGAAGCACCCGCCCTGGCGCTTCACGCAGGACAGCTGATGAGCGCAAACGGCCGGGCGGCAGTGGATACGGCTAGGGTGAGGGGACTGGGTGCCACCATCTGTGGCTATGCACGCAGCCATCTTTGTCTCAGAGTTACGATTAATTTGCATATTACTCTTTTATTAGACAGGACTAGGGGCCCGGTGCATAAAATTCGTGCACTTGGGGGGGGGGTTCCCTCAGCCCATCCTGCCCCCTCTCACATATTGGGAGCCTTCAGGGGGTGTCCTACTGATGGCGTAGGCCCACTCCCTGATCCCCTTGGAGAGCGGGCCTAAGCCCCAGTCTGGCCTCTCTTTGTGGGAGGTGACCAGACTAATCAGGGGAAGCCACCAGCCCCATCACCCCACTGCTGCAGCCACTGCCAGTCACCCCAGCCAACAAGGTGTTTTCATCAACACGGACTCCAGTTCCTTCACCATGAAGAAATGACAACTTTCTTTAGGAAATTTCAAGATGTATTTTTCATAGGACATGACATTTCTTTCTTTCTTTTTTTATCCTCACCTGAGGATATGTTTCCATTGATTTTTTTAGAGAATGTGGAAGAGAAGGAAAAAACAGAGAGAAACTTCAAGGTGAGAGGAATACTTGGATTGGTTGCCTCTTGCATTAGCCCTGACCTGGGTGGGCCCTGGCCAGGGAGGAGCCTGCAACCTAGGTACACGCCCTTGGTCAGAACTGAATCCAGACCCTGCAGTCAGTAGGCTGAGGCATTATGCTATGAGCCAAACCAGCTAGGGCAGGATATGACATTTCTTAGCCCTCTAGCAGTGCACCTTCATTTTTTTCTCTAGGAGTATAGTGCAAAAACCCTACATCACCTTTTTGGATTCTTATTACCCAAGTTACTAAGAATATTACCAGTGGCATACTGGGAGCTTAGCCAATGAGCAGTAAGAAAAGGTTTTTCCTCTGTAGTTCACGCCAATCACCAGCTCCATCCCTGCCCCTCCAATCCTAGCTCCCCCCTGCCCAGGCCAGTTACCTCTGGCCAAGGCTGCAGGCCTGGGCAGGGGACTCCCAAACCCCTCCGATTGCCGGCTTTACAGAGCCCAGGCCTCTGTGATCACCGGCTCTGATCCTGCCCCCTGCCATTGCCAGCTCTGCTCTTGCCCCACTGAAAGCATCTGGTCAAGGTCGCAGGCCTTGCTTTGTCGGCTCCACCATTGCCAGATTCCTGTGATCGCAGGCTCCACCCCTGGCCCTCCAATTGCTAGCTCTGCGGAGCCCAGGTCCCTGCGATCTCCGGCCCTGCCCCTGCCCAGGCCTGAGGCCTCTGGCCCAGGCCTTATGCCTGGGTAGGACACCCTCATACCCCTCCAAACACCAGCTCTGCCCTTGCCCATGCCTGAGGCCTCTGGCGAAGGTCTCTGGCCTGGACAGGGGACCCCCCAGGCCTTTCTGATCGCTTGTTCTGCCCCTCGGGCACCCCCGCCTGGCTAACAGGCCTGACCACTTCAGTGGCCGGGCTGAGCCGGACTGGGCACCGCCATCTTGTGGCCATGGGGGCAGCCATCTTTGTCACAGAGTAACGCCTAATTTGCATATTACTCTTTTATTAGATAGAAGATAAGGATAAGGTAGCAGTAAACAGACTGTGTGGAAGTATTGAGAAATTAGCCACATGTACCTGATGACATGTTTAGTATTATAGTATTTCCAACTAATGTCAATTTATGTTATATGTTGACATTAATTTTCCCCTCATCAAGAATAGCATTTTAAAAATGCTGACAGGAAAATAGAGATAACAGTAACAGGACAGAGAAATAACAACAAAGCAGGAATTGTTTGCAAATTCTTTTCATTAGATAGTATAGCTACTGCTTTATCACTTCCTGGGCTTAAAAAAGTTTCACCACAAAACTAGAAAAATTCTTCTTTAGTTAGATACACCAAACAAACCATCAAATATTAATGAACTCATTAACTTCTTTTCCTATCCTTTAAAAATTTCAAGAAAACTACATACACTAGAATATTCAATGCTCATACCTTTCTCCTCCTATCACTATGTCTTAAGAAATAAAAGTTCAGACTAACAATTTGTGATAAACTACAAAGTTCTAGTATAGTATTATATACATTTTCTTTAGCTTCAAAAGACTTAAAAAAAAAAAAGTAAGAAAGAATGACCCATACCTTCCATCTTCCAACTGAAGAGCTCTCAAGCCTGCTAAGCAAGCTTCTTTATTTACTCGGCTTAGATCGTCTCCAAGAATAACTAAGCATGAAAGACCAGTGTAGGTCATTGTTATGTGGCCACTGTCATAAGGATGAGCTGTTCCAGGATTCTGAATTAAAAATGAATGTTAATTAGTAAAATGAAATAAAACGTATTTCATTAAACAATTTCAGTAAATAGGTAAAATTAAAATGTTGTCTATACTAATTTATATAGACATCTGATTGAGAAAAGCAAACATCAAATTTATATATTCACAGTTTATGAATCCTTTGTTTTTAGATTCCCTGCTAAAAGTAATGAGCACACATGATTGGAGATACCTTGGCAAATTCATGACCGTGACATAGGCAAGTTGGTCTATGGCTAAAGGCAGAGGAAAAAAGGTGAAGTTGTGGCTCTATCAAATCATGTCATCTTTTCCAAAATCACGATTTTCCCCCAGTTTTGAAGCAGATGATAGCAAAACTGGCAGCATGCCATTTATCTTCAGACTGCAATTGGATATAAACCTTAGCATACTCAGTGTAGCTAGAGACTAGCTTGTAACCATTATATAAGCAAGAAAATAGTTTCTACTTTGTGAAACCTCTTTTGACAAAATGATGTAGAAAAATACTGGTATTGTGTACACAGAAGAAATATGTAAAAAGCCTGTGCTGGGTCTGCTTCTTTGAAGAAAAAAGCTTCTCACTTTGTTAGGACTCACTGCTTTCTACACCTGCATGTGCTGGTATCAAAGCCTATGGCTATAATGCTGAAGATATTTTGCCTATTGCCACAAAGGTCAACAAATTTATCACTACTCAGGTCTTTAATTATTGCCCTAGTAAGAGTTTTTCTTTTATTACTAACAAATGAAAACCAAATATAAAATCCTTCTCTATACATATAAGTTCATGGGCTTCTTAGAGAGCAAGTATCCAGCACTTGAATGCTTTATTTTTATTTTCTTCAGGGAATCACTAATAATTAACACACACACAAAATAATAAGAGAGAGAAATTTTTTGTGACAATAGGAATCTCAGTGTAGATGTATTATACATTCTTCCAGTAACTAAGGTGGGCATAGCTTTCCCTTAAATAATTCAGTTCACGTCCTTGTTGGTTTGGCTCAGTAGATAGAGTGTCAGCCTGTGAACTAAAAAGTCCTGGGTTCAAGTCTAGTCAAGGGCACATGCCGGGGTTGTAGGCTCAATCCCCAGTATGGGGCGTGCAGGAGGCAGCCAATCAGTGATTCTCTCTCAACATTAATGTTTCTATCTCTTTCTCCCTTTCTCTTCCTCTCTGAAATCAATAAAGTATTTTTTTTTTTTAAAAAGAGTTCAGTTTGTAATATACATTACTAGAGGCCTGGTGCAGGAAATCTGTGCACTTGGGGGGAAGGGGGAAGTGCCTCAGCATGGCCTGTGCCCTCTTGCAGTCTGGGAGCCCTTGGGGATATCTGACTGACAGCTTAGACCCATTCCCCCTGTGGGAGCGCACTGACCACCAGGGGGCAGCTTCTGCATTAAGCAGATGCCGTTCAGTCAATTTGCATATTAGCCTTTTATTACATAGGATTAGACAGTTTTCAGCCATATTGAAACTGGAAAGCTTGGTTCTTTCTGTATCCTGGCTTAGTATTCTTTCTCACTAAAATCTCCCCACCTCCCTTCTCTTTCCTCCTGACCCAAAGAAAACTGACCTTTGATGGATTGAATGGAATACCCAGGTATGAAGAGCCTCGGAAACCACAGCGATTTAGATTTGACCCTAGAAAATAAAAACTTAGACTTATTTAAAGTATCCCTTACTTTTATACAGATGCTAAACCAGTTCAATTATATAATCATTCAGAAAGAGAATACTTTAGTACTACAGCTTTGTCACTACCTCCATTTTCATGCTAGCTAATGCTGAATGCTTACTATGTGCCAGGTCTCTCCTAGGTACTTTGTGGAAATGTCCTTATTTAATTTCCAAACCTGTCAGGATGAAATAATGATTTTCTACCATGTACCTTTAGTTTACAACCCACCTCACTATTACAAAATGCTTTTCTACTTTTCCTATTTGACCATTTTTTATGTGATCAACATATCCAATCCCTCATTTTACAGAACTGAAAGCAGAAACTCAGAAGTGACATGTTCAATGTAACTGCTGGTTAGCAACACAAAAGGATCTAGAATCACAACTTCCCATCCAGCGTCTTTACTTTAACTCATTGTTCTTTACAGAGGAGGAAGCTAAAGATATAAACTGATCTAAGTCACAGAAAACATATGTGCTTTGTATTTTAGTATTAGACAGACCTCATTCTGAGTCTAATAACCCATCTTTCTTTGAAGTATATAGAACACTGTAAGTTAGCAATTAGTCTCTCTACTCCTTCAAAATGTTTACTCATACAGATTTTTTTCTATCTAAAACTTTTCATTTTTTAAGGTATCAATGGAATATAGCTGGAACCTTGAGAATATAGTTACATTCATAAAAAGAGAACTCTTGTGTACTGTCATTGGTGGGAATGTAAAGTGGTATTGTCACTACAGAAAACAGTATGGAGGTTCCTAAAAAAATTTAAAAATAGAATTACTGTATGATTCAGCAATCTGAACAAGACATATGTACTCTCATGTTCACTGCAGCATTATTCACAAAAACTGATCTAAATATCCATTAACAGATGAATGGATAAAGAAAATATCATGCACACACGCAGAATACTATTATTAAGTCATCAAAAAGAAGGAAATCCTGCCTTTTGCAATATGAATGGGCCTTCAGGTTATTGTGCTAAGTGAAACAAGTTAGAGAAAGACAAATACTATTCTCACTTATATGTGAAATATAAAAAAGCTGGAATCGTAGAAATAGTAGATAGTAGTTTTTAGGGACTATGTGTGTGCATGTGTGTGTGGGGGGGGGGAGTGGGGAAGACTGGGAGGTGAGTTAGAGAGAAGTAGGGAGATGTTGGCCAAAGCACACAAACTTATAAGACAAGTTCCAGGGATCTAATATACAGCTTGATGACCATAATTAACAATACTGTACTGTATATTTGAAAGTTAAGAGAGAAGGTCTTAAGTGTTATTGCCACACAGACACAAAAAAAGGTAATTATGTGACGGGATAGAGGTATTAACTAACCTTATGTAGTAATCATTTTGTAACATATACACGCATCAAAATCAGCAGTTATACCTATCCTATCTAAAAAAAGAGTAATATGCAAATTAGGCATCACTCCATCATAAAGATGGCGGCGCCCAGTCCGGCTCAGCCCCACCACTGAAGTGGTCAGGCCTGTTAGCTAGACAGGTGGCAGGGGAGGTGGGGGGCCCGAGAGGTGGAACAGGCGATCAGAGGGGGCTGGAGGTCCCCTGCCCAGGCCAGAGGCCTTCGCCAGAGGCCTCCGGCATGGGCAAGAGCGAAGCTGGTGATCGGAGGGGGCAGGGGCAGAGCCAGTGATTAGAGGGGTATGAGGGTGCCCTACCCAGGCATAAAGCCTGGGCCAGAGGCCTCAGGCCTGGGCAGGGGCAAGGCCAGAGATCACAGGAGCATGGGCACCGGTAGAGCTGGTATAGCAGGAGTCTGGGGGTCCCCTGCCCAGGCCTGCAGCCTTGGCTAGAGGCTGTAGTGGGGCAAGGATGGAGCTGGTGAAGGCAGGGGCCTGGGGATCCTCTGCCCAGGCCTGTAGCCTTGGCCAGAGGCTGCCAGTGGGGCAAGGGCAGAGCCGGCGATGGCAGGGGGCAGGATCAGAGTCGGTGATCACAGGGGCCTGGGCTCTGTGAAGCCGGTGATCTGAGGGACTTGAGGGTCTTCTAGCCTATGAAAGACACATCTTGAAAATGCCTAAAGAAAGTTGTCATTTTCTTCATGGTGAAGGGACTGGAGTCCGTGTTGATGAAAACACCTTGGTAGCTGCGGTAAATAGCAGTGGCTGCAGCAGCAGGGTGATGGGGCTGGTGACTTCCCCTGATTAGCCTGGTCGCCTCTCACAAAGGGAGGCCAGACCTCGGCTTAGACCCGCTCCCCAAGGGGAGCAGGGAGTGGGCCTAAGCCGTCAGTAGGACACCCTCTGAGGGCTCCCAATATGTGAGAGGGGGCAGGCTGGGCTGAGGAATCCCCCCCCCCCCCCCCCCCCCCCCCGTGCACAAATTTCATGCACCGGGCCCTAGTATCTCAATAAAACTAGAATAAAGTAAATTTTAAAAAATATAAAATTAAAAAATGGTCACACCCACAATAAGAAAATAATTATAGTTTTAATAGCTATTAGAAAATCAGCATGATACACATATCAGGTAGGAATGTAGTATCAACAGGCTGGACATGTATAGCTAATAAAAAATCAAGTTGATTTAAAAACAGACTCTGATTTGAGGAAAACAGCTTCATATCTCTTATGACTGGTACATAGCTAATTCATAATAACTGATTTTTACTCTTCTATTCTTTAAATCAGGTACTATTCTCTATTCAGCTTCATATCCCCTAAAATACATAGAACAGTACCTTATACATTAATTCTTTGAACAATTTAGGAAACCTTACCCACAAATTTAAAACTCTCCACCAAGCATCTTCTCCCATTAAACAAAAAAAATATTATCTAATGGTGACAATAATTTTGATGAGCATGGTTCTCTTACCCTTGCTGAAGACTTTTAAATTGGTAAGCACTTAAGACTTGCCATTATATAAGGACCCATAAAAATGCTCATACCCACCTCAATCCAGAAATGACACATAATGTGCACAGAAACACTTGCTGCAGTATTATAATGGTGAAATTTTGAATAAATAAATACTCTTACTGGTTTATAACTTTTTGTTTTTTAAAAGACTCCAAATGCAGTGTCTTTACAATGTTTGACAGAGAGTTTGCGTTTATTATGAGTTTAATAGTTTTTCTCTGAGATATGACCCAGTCATCACACAGGAGCTAGTTTTATAGCATAATAATTGTCTTTCATGTGCAGGCACACAAATAAAGGGACCTTTTTCCTTATAGTCGATAGCCAGACACTTATGTTCTTTAATAATACATCTATAATAAAACATCTCCCCACACGCTCATACAGAAGCTCACATATACACATTACATCCATGTACATATTCCCATTTTTGCTGCTGCTTCTTTCCATCTACCCAATTTAATTTTCTGACATAATCTGGATCTTTATGATATATTGCTGCCTAAGTGGCTTTCATGTAACAAAATAAACTAGTTTGACTATATAGCTCTATCATGGTGTAGGATCACCAAGTCAGTGGTTTTCCATTCTTACTGTGTATCACCCAGGGATTGTTGGAGGTCAAAGACAACAGACTACATATACTCAAAGGAATACTATACTTCTATTAAAGTAGTAATTACGGGGAACTGTGTAGCAACATGGAGAAATGTATACTGCCAAGAGAAAATATAAAAATATGTGCATTGTGCTTGTAATTAAACAAATGGTACTTATCATCGAAGTCATGAAGAGAATAAACAAAGGAGACACTGGATGATGGCAAGCTAGGATACTAGGTCCTTTTTTGTTACTAAGCAAATGTTAAGTATAAACTTGCCATTTATTCCAAATTTACAACTGAATGCATACTCAGGGCATATTTAAAATTCTTTGGAGATTATTAAATGGCACCATCTAGTGTTCCTATTCAGTAGTAACAAAGAAAAATGTAAGGTCTGGCTGCCTAACAGACTCAGTTGTATAGCTTCAAAAAAAAAAAACAGATGCTTCTTAGGTCCTAACCCAAGCCCACATCAAAGCCCCGAGAATTGGGCCTGGACAATTATATGAAAAAAGAAAAAACAATTCCATGACACTATTAATGGTGGTTGTGCCATTTAAATATAATTCAAAACTGATTTGGTCATTTTCTTAACTTTCTAATCCTTATTTTAAAAGTTAGGTTTTTGCACTAAGCAAACAGAAGTGAAGAATATGGCAATTTTAATGTGAAATCTGACATTTATTTGTTACTAGGGGCCCGGTGCACAAAAATTTGTGCACTCGGGATGGAGGGAGTCCCTCAGCCCGACCTGTGCCCTCTCACAGTCTGGGACCCCTCAGTGGATGTCCTATGATGGCCCCAGTCTGCCAGGCGCCTTTTGTGTGTGTGTGTGTGTGTATGTGTGTGTGTCATCACTGGGGACCTGCCCCCAGCCCCATCAGAGGCTCGGAGCAGTCCTCCTGTGTGTGTCTACCTGCTGGGGGC
>PVJC01029597.1:0-21744 GCA_004026665.1 Murina feae
CTTCTTCTTCTTCTTCTTCTTCTTCTCTCTTTAAATTCTCACCCAACAGAAATATTAATTGATTGACTCCTGTGAGCACCCTGATCAGGGATCAAACCTGCAACCTAGTTATATTCCTTCAGTGGAAATGAAACCTGCAACCTTTTTGTGTACAAGATAACACTCTAACCAACTGAGGCACCTGGCCAGGGCTCTTCTTTTTATTTTTACTATTATTTTTAATACAATTCATCACATCATAGAGGTGAATATTATACTTTTTACCTTACCTCTGTCATGACCACCAGCAAAACTAACTGTTGCCTTTCACTTTATGGAGCACTTCTAATAAATGACCAAGCATTTTTAGCACTCATGAAGATGACTTACCTGTAATTGCTCTCAGGACTTATTAATCCTTATTAAATAACAAAGCAGTTCTCATGTGAGAAGCATCAACCTTGCAAATTACACCTGCAGGTAAGAGCATCTGCCCTGAAACTCTCATCTTGGGGCTCACAGTAGATAAGCCAGGGGTCCCCTGCAGGCCTCCTCACTCCAGCACCCCTAGAATATGGGTGCCTGTGTTCTGTCTCCATCAAATGCATTTTGTGTTTACTAGAAAACTAACCTTCTAAGTCAGAGCAATACAAGTGTACTCTTAAAATTCTATCTTCAGTTTCAACTGGTCAGAAGGATAATGATTTATCCCACTGAACTACCCCCAAAGGATCCCAAAGTGAAATTCCATCATTCCAAATTTATTCACTAAACATAGGCAATTACCATCCAGCTGTTTTCCTCAGGCGAAAGAAAATTTGAATTTTATGTAAAAGTAAGAGGCACTGTTTATTTAAACATGTGTATTGAACAGCAAAAATGTACCAATGACTCCCTGGGCTCTCCAATTTCATGGAGCCCATGACTCAAATTTATATGTCAGCAAAATAAATCACAGTATGTTATAGGTCATCAGTTTTATTCTCACATATTCCACCTGTGCATTTTCCCAGCATCTTCTAAATTGATTTACTTAGCTAATGTCACATGTATCCATCAGCAATACCGCAAACAGCTTACAGGTGAATTGGATAATGTAGAGAAAATGTTAGCTGCTGTGTGAATTACCATAGGATCTTCCTGCTGCAACTGATGACCAACCAGTGAGGCTCCTTATATACCCAACTTCAGTCAGCAACTCACCCTTCACTCCTTCCACAGGCTCTGTGCTTTCATCTCCTCAAATACATCACAGGCTTTTGCATCTTTAAAATTTTATTTTTTCCTTAATAAATTCCTTGTTGTACGCTATTGTCCAATGAGGCTTAAGGGAAAAGCCAACCGAAGAAAACAGCAGGTGCTCTATCCTTTTGAAAGGTTCCAATTGCATAAGCTTTTATGACAAAGACTTCTGCCATATTTTATATCAAGAGCTTGTCACCTGGGTCCCAGTTCATAGGATGAGCCGTTATTTTCCAAATTGAATTTGCTTATCTGCTCTTCCCTTTATGGGTAACACTACCTGGGAAACCAACTCATGCTGCTTTTCAGAGTGTGCATCTGAACTCTGTTTCTCTTCTTTTTGAGCACTCTACACTAGAATTAATAATATAACACATGTGTGGTAAAATAACGTATTTTACAGGCTCTTTTGTCTCCGTGGTAATTCATGCTTAGGGGAAATACTTTGGCTTTTGATTATTTTATTTTATTTTACTTTGCAGACTCTCATTTTATTTCCTTTTGCCACAAAACAATTTTTCTTGAAGCACCACTGTTTTGTTTCTTTGTTTCTAAAAACCTATGGCCTGAGATCCTCCTTCCTATTCAGTCTCCACATCAAAAGCCAATGATCTTGCCCTGACTGGTTTGGATCAGTGGGTAGAGCGTCGGCCTGTGGACTGAAAGGTCCCAGGTTTGATTCCAGTCAAGGGCATGTACCTTGGTTGCGGGCGCATCCCCAGAAGGCACATCCCCAGTAGGATGTGCGCAGGAGGCAGCTGATCCATATTTCTCTCTTATTGATGTTTCTATCTCTCTATCCCTCTCCCTTCCTCTCTGTAAAAAAATCAATAAAGTATATATTTTTTAAAAAAGCCAATGATCTTGTTTAAGCTGAATGCTGTTCTTTGCTTTAATGCTCACATCCCCACCATCTTGTACACTCCTATTAGTGTCTGCTCTTATTGGTGCTGACAGAGTCATTCCTGGAATAAAGCCAACCAAAGCAATTGCTCTGGCCCTAAAGCACTTGGTACTTTCACACTTTGTTACCAGGCTGCAAGTCAGGGAGTTAAGGTGGGGTGGGCAGGCAAGTAGGGAAAGATCAGGGAGAAATTTGATAGAGAATATTACAAAGAACGAGAGCTCATGTTCAATAATTTATCAACCTCCCTTTCTGTTCCACATCCCTCCCCTTCTTCTCCCCACCTCCCAGGCCCCAAAACAATAGACAATAGTATTCCATTCATGCATTCATACATCCTCTGTGTCAGCTTTGATTTCAAGCAATAGTCATCAATTGTTTTCAGCTATTATGGGGCTGCCCAACATTAATGAGAGTCAAGTGTAGAAAAATGACAAGACCTAGGAAAACTTGAGGGCTGGTCAATAGGAACCACATCAAAAGTGACACTGCAGAACCTGTACATCCATAAGCTGATACAACTGAGGTGCGTATGAGGGCACCTTTAGATGTAAAATCCCAGGAGGGAGTGAGATCTGAATGACTACAGCTATTGTTAATCCAAACTGAGTCTTTGAATGAATTTAAACATGGCATTTCATTTGGGGAGAGGAAGCCCTATAAGTACTAGGCGTGGCAAGCAGACCCTAGCTGATTTGCAGTCCCCACTGAACTTGTTGACCTGTTGCCTGTATGAGTAGGGACCAGTATGCATAATCCTTCCCATGACTTAGCAATTGGGCTGTGCCTGACAGAAAGAGGGAAGGAGGGAAGAAGGGCCTGATTCATTATATATTCTTAATGGGAGGTGGGCACCACATACTGTGGGGAATTCCCCAAAAAGGAAAATAGAGGAGATCATTGAAAAGAGATTTTACCCTTGCTGGTTTGGCTCAGGGGATAGAGCATTGGCCTCTGGACTTAGGGGTTCTGGGTTCAATTCTGAACTAGGGCACATGCCTGGGTTGC
This sequence comes from Murina feae, assembly GCA_004026665.1. Taxonomy (NCBI): domain Eukaryota; kingdom Metazoa; phylum Chordata; class Mammalia; order Chiroptera; family Vespertilionidae; genus Murina; species Murina feae. The sequence continues at coordinate 3,134 of PVJC01029597.1, forward strand.
AGGCTCGATCCCCAGTTAGGGGTGTGCTGGAGGCAGCCAATCAATGATTCTCTCTCATCATTAATGTTTCTCTCTCCCTCTCCCTTCTTCTCTGAAATCACTATAGATAGATAGATAGATAGATAGATAGATAGATAGATAGATAGATATAGATATAGATAGATAGATATAGTTTTTTTTTAAAAGAAATGAGGTTTCAATTGGAAAAATATGTATAAAAATCCACTGTACGCCCAGAGATCTAAATGCAGTCTTTGTTACATTTTTGGACTTCTATTTTTTCCTTGAAAGAAAATACTTTACAGACTGGGTGGAGCTAAAAATGAGAAAGATCTCCCCAGCTTGTTATTGGTATGAGCTCCTCCATTTCTAAGTTCATCTCCCATATGCTTACATAATACCTGAAATAAGTGAAATTATAGGAAAAAAAGATCAATTGCCAATGTTAGACAACTAGAAAGTAATTTTGCCTTTATTTATTATAGCATTTTTAGAGACAAAGAATTACATAGTTGAGAAATGTGTAGGTCAAATTTTTATTTTGCTTGAATTACTTTCATGCATGTCCAGATTAATAATCATATGTTCTTGGTAGATCTGGAATAAAGTAGTGTAACACCTCCCAAGCTTTATTTTATATGTTTGTAATGACCCAATAGCTTTCTGATTAAACATAGATTTAACATATGCTTTTAATTCCTGCTCTCTCATGAAACCTCTTTCAAATGAAATAATAAAAAATGGCAAAATGCTATAGAAAAAGAATGAAAGAGAAGGCAATAATATACTCTCATGACAATGGTTTGCTGTAAATGGAAAGTGAATGGGGGAGTTAGTAGAACTGAGAAAGCTGGCTGGAGAGAAAGGCAATTAAAACTGGGCTTGTTCTCTCTCCAGAACCCTGGACAATATCACACGAGGCAGTGGAAGGTGTAGAACGGCAACCAGGAAGGTGTTGGAAAGCTTTTCCAGAGTCAGCTACGGTGAGATCTTCTCCCCTGGTGTCCACAGTCAACAGACTCGCCACCCTGCTTCTGGCAGGAGAATGCAGGTTTTATCTGAACAGAACAAGCAGCTCAGGGCTCAGAGGAGTCAGTAGAGCAGAAGAGAAGAGCCAAACTGAAAACAGGAGTAAGGAAAAGCCTACACATGGAACTGGGCAGCCACAACCCCTGCTATTGCTTAACATGTGCTGCCAGCAGCAGATTAAACAGCGCTTCTTTGAGGAAAATAGAAAGTCTCGGTGTGGTGTTTCCATTGTGAAATAAAAAGGATTCCCAGTAAATTACTCTTAAAAAGAAGCACCTCAGTCCAGCCTGTGAGGCTCAGTGGTTGAGTGTGGAATCAGGAGGTTATGGTTCAATTTCTGTTCAGGCACATGCGGGCTCAATCCCCAGTAGGGGGTATGCAGGAGGTAGCCAATCAGTGATTCTCATCACTGATGTTTTCCTCTCTCTCCCCCTCTCCATTCCTTACTAAAATCAATACAAATACATATATTTTTAAACCATATTTTAAAAAAAAGAACCAGCTCAGCTAGAAGAATCCATCTCCCCATGCAGTGCTTCCATTTGGGCCTCTACTACCTTATTTATAATAAATGAACAGACAATAAAAAATTTTTAACTATTGAAAGAAGTTCCACCCAAAATAAAGACACCAAGGAGAAAAAGAGGAACTCAGAAAACAAGGAATACAAAAACTGTGATTAAAACTATAATTTATGTTCTCGGATAAATGAGAAGTCATTGCATCCAATAGAATACTATAAAATGGAACTGTAAGTTACCTAAAAAGGACTCTTAAAAACTAGAAATTTGAAAATAGAAATGAAACGTTCATCTAAGACTTGATGATAAAACCAAGGTATCCTCATAGAAAGTAGAACAAGATAAAATGGATATTACAATAGATATAAAAAGATAATGTTAGTAGATCAGTCTAAGATGTTCAAAGGCTGACTCAAAAGAGTTAAAAATAATATAATAATAACAGAAGGGAGACAATTAGTAAACAAATAATGCAGAAAAAGTTCCAAAACTAAAAATTCTAAGTTTTAAAATAAAAGAATCCTAAAAAAATATATCTAGTACAATTGCTTTTTAAAAGTGATCACAAAGGCCGATCATTGTGAGATTTCAAAATACTAGCAATAAAAAGCCATTGCAAAAAATTTCAAAAAAATTAACAATAACATGTGAAAGAAAAAAATTTAGAATACAGTTGAACTTCTTGAGAGAAATATTCAAAACAAGAAAGAAATCCTCAAGAAAGAAATGGAGACAAAATTCTACACTCTCCAAAACCAAAAAGAAACATCATAAAAAGGAAAATTAGAGGTAATAGGTACAAATATCATTCATGAATATAGATATAAAAATTCTAAACAAAGTATTAGTAAATCAAATAAAAAATATATGCAAAGAATTATACGATACAACCAGGAGGGATTTATTTCCAGACTAGAAGCCCAGTGCACAAAAATTTGTGCACTCAGGGGATTCCTCAGCCTGGCCTGTGCCCTCTCACAGTCTGAGACCCCTCAGGGGATGTCCATCTGCTGGGTTAGGCCCTTTTCCTGGGGGATTTACCATAACCTGGCAGTCAGACATGCCTCTGGCAGCCCGAGAGCTCTTGGAAGATGTCCACTTGCCAGTGGGGAGCAGGCCTAAGCTGCAGTCAGGAATCCTTAGCACTGCTGAGGAGGTGAGAGAGGCTTCTATCACTACTGCTGTGTTGGCAGCCATCAGCCTGGCTTGTGGCTGAGCAGAGCTTTCCCTTAGAGAGCGCACTGACCACCAGGGGGCAGCTCCTACCTTGAGTGTCTGCCCCCTTGTGGTCAGTATGTGTCAGAGTGTCCAGTCATTCTGCTGTTAGGATCAATTTGCATATTACCCTTTTATTATATAGAATAGAGGCCTAGTGCACAGGTGGGAACTGGTTGGTTTGCCCTGAAGGGTATCCTGGATCAAGGTGGGGAGCCTGCTAGGGTGCCTGGCCATACTGGGTGAGGGGCTGATGGCTGTTTTCAGGATGGTCAAGCCCCCCATGGGGGTGTGGTCAGCCTGGGTGAGGGACTGAGGGCTGTTTGCAGGCTGGCCATGCCTATGGGCTGGAAGCAGGTATCTGGGATTTATTTAACTTTTTTAACTTTGTTAAATATAACTTTGTAGCCTTGGTCTCCCAGTGCTTTCTTGAGCGGAGAGGCCTCAGCAGCTGGAAGCAGGGTCTGGGATTTATTTATCATCTACAATTGAAACTTTGTAGCCTTGAGCAGAGCTCAGGGTCTGCCAGGGCAGGTGGGAAGCTTGGCTTCCTCCATCTTCAGGACAACCCAAGCCTTCTACTTGCTCCAGCTTCGTGGCTTTTACCATCTTTGTGACGGAGTGAGGGAGTGACAGTTAATTTGCATATCACTCTTTTATTAGATAGGATATGCAAAGCTGCTTCAACATTTGTAAATCAATTAATGTAAATTGTCACATGAATAAACTGAAGAGAGAAATTACATGATCTTATCAATAAACACATAAAATAAATTTGACAGTATCTAACACCTATTTATCATTAAGAAAAATAAATCACTCTCAGTAATCTGGAAATAGAGGAAACTTCTTCAACCCAATGTAAAACATTTACAAAACACATACAGCTAAGATTACACTTAATGGTGAGAAACTAGATGTTGTCTCTTTAATATTGCAGACAAGGCAAACATGCCCCTCATACCACTCTTCTTTGACATCATATTAGACTTCTAGCTTGTGCAATAAAACAGAAAAGGAAAACAAAAAGTACACAGATTGGAAAGAAAAAAAAATAAAACTTTGTTCACAGGTGACATGATTATTTGTGTAAAATATCCTAAAGAATTAACAACAATACTGACAACACCAAATGCTGATGGGGATGTGAAGCACCTAGAACTCTTATTCTTAACCAGTGGGAATGCAAAATGGGACAGCCTCATCTGAAGACAGTTTGGCAGTTTCTTACAAAGTTAAATTTTGTTTTTACCATATAATCTAGTAATTATGGTGTTAGGTATTTACCCAAATGAGTGAAAACTTTTTTCCTTACAAAAACTTACACATGAATGTTTATAGGAATTACATTCATAATTGCCAAAATACTGGAAGCAACCAAGATGTCCTTCAAAAAATAAATGACTAAAGTGGTGTGTCCATACAACAGAATATTATTCACCCATAAAAAGAAATGTGCTATCAAGCTATAAAAAAGACATAGAGGAAACGTAAGTACATATGAACATAGATGTAAAGAAATCAGCATGGCCCAACCTGGTTTGGTTGAGTGGTTAGAGCATTGGCCTGCAGATTGAAGGGTCCCAGGTTTGATTCCAGTCAAGAGCACATACCGTGGTTGCAGGTTCATTCCCCAGTAGGGGCCATGCAAGAGGCAGCCAATTGATGATGTCCCTCTCTCATTGATGTTTCTCTCTATTCCTCTCTCTTCCTCTCTCTCTAAAAAAAATAAAAGTCAGAATGAAAAGATTATGCACTGCATGATTTTAACTATATCACATTCTGGAAAATGCAAAAGTATAAAGATAGCTTAAAGATCAGTGGTTGCTATGAATTTGAAAGAGTGGAGGAAGGATATATTTTTTTAAATTCTGGATCCTAATGATTGACAGTACTTCCATGTACAGAATGAACTTACCCTTTCCCAAGATCTCCAAAGTCTCATCTCATTACTAGGTCAGGTTCAGGCTCAGGTCCATAATCTCTCATCACCCAAATTAGTTTGAAGTGGAAGTAGTAGAAGGAGGTTTCTCAGGGGAAGTTACTCAGTCACAGCTTCTTATGATTGCTCATGATTTGAAGGCTTGTGAACTAAGAGATGAGTTATTAGGCCCACTCACAACTTCACTCCTACACACATACCCTGTGATTGGATAAATTAATTTAAAAACTGAACAAAAGGAAAGCCTATAAGTTACTGGTTAATAGCAACTGTAAAATCCAACTGGGCACCTGTTTCCAGACTTTGTTTAGGGCTCAATTATCCTTGGTGCAAGTGTCCCTCCTTATCTCTTGGTGACTCATCTTCCTTTTCTTTACAAATGGCCTGTGTTTGCAGCTGAGTAAGATTTATTCTCTTAAAATCTTTCTGGCTTTCTTATAAATCTTACTAGAGGCCCAGTGCATGGGGGGGTCCCTTGGGGTGGCCTGCAGTGATCCAGCCCTAGCTTAAGGTGACCAGACGTCCCGCTTTTGGTGGGACAGTCCCGATTTTTAACAGTTTGTCCCGCATCCCGCATCATTTTAAAAAAGTCCCGATTACTCTTTGTAATATTTTAAGTAATAATAATAAAAAAAAAGAAAAAGAAAGAACCGCCCCGCTCAATGGTGTACCGCTTTAAATCTGGTCACCTTACCCTAGTTCATGCCCCCAGCCTTGAAGCCCTGCAGCCCTGCCTGGCACCTTGCTATGGCCTGGCACCGCCTCCTCACCTGCCACCACCATTGGTCACTGTCTGCGGGGTGATAAGCAGGGTGATCAGGCCCCCCACTTGCACTCTCCTTGGCCTGGCATCACCCACTTCCCTGCTCCACCATCCCGCTGCAGTCCCACTCTCTCATTGGGGCCCATCAGGGCTGGCAGCACCTCCACTGCTGCATCACTAATGCATGTCGTGTTATGAACTGCCCCCTTGGTGGTCCATGCATGTCATACCAAGCAGTCAAACTCCTGGTTGAACAATTTGCATATTAGACTCTTATTATACTAGGGGCCCAGTGCACAAAAATTTGTGCGCTCAGGAGGTCCCTCAGCCCGGCCTGTGTTCTCTCGCAGTCTGGGACCCTCAGGGGATGTCCACCTGCTAGCATGCCTGGCCATACTGGGTGCGGGTTTGAGGGCTGTTTTCAGGCTGCCCACAGTCTCTTCAGGGTTTGAGTCCCTCCTGGGGTGCCTGGGCAGCCTGGGTGCGGGGCTGAGGGCTGTTTTCAGGCTTTCAGGCTGCCCACAGCTCCCATTGACCCAATGTCCCAGCAAGGCTGGCTGGAATCAGGTTTCTGGGGTTTATTTATTTTCTATAATTAATACACTGTTGCTTTAAGCCAGGCCTAGGCAAGTAATGAAGCCTCCTATTGGCTTCAGCTCCATGGCTTCTATAATTGAAAGAATGTTGCCTTAGTAGAGGCCCAGCCAGCCTAGGCAGGCAGTTTCCTCCATCACTGGTGCAACGGAAGCCTCCTGTTTGGTTCAGCTCCATGGCTTCTATAATTGCAACTATGTTGCCTTGAGCAGAGAGAGGCCCAGCTGGCCTAGGCAGACAGTTTATTCCTGGTGCAACAGAAGCCTCCTGTTTACTCTAGCTCCTTGACTGCTGGCCCTCATCTTGGCTGGGTTAATTTGCATACAGCCACTCTGATTGGCTGTTGGGTGTGGCTTAGGCATGCTGGAGAAATGGTCAATTTCAATATTACTCTTTTATTAGATTAGATAGGATTCCAGTTGATGCCCTTAGACAAAGCAATACTCACAAATCTCTTTGAGATAGGATTCATTTTACTTTGGGTTGAGCATGGGCATCTTTGGACAAGGCCTATTAGGTTCTTAAAACCTGGTGGTTAACCGAGAGAGTATTTTAGATATAATCTTAAATCTCTCTGAGGTCACAACTTTTCTTTTACCCTATTTTAATCTGACTACCTGCTCAAAGTGTTCTTTTCCGTTTTCTCACCACATAATTAACCATAGGACTTAATTTTTCTTGATGTTTTCTAGTTCATTTTAAAATTTTTAAACCTGATTTTGATCTGCCTCTGCTCATTAAGATGTATGATTCATGAGGTTGGCAATGTTTTGTTTTCTATTGTGTACCCAGGGCCTGATCCAGTGTGTGTTACATGGTGGGCCAAGAAGTGATGAGCATTAATACCAACAGTGCCACTAGCACTCTTTTTACTATAGTTATTGATTCCATTTAACAATTACAATTTTAATAGAAACTCACTTAGCAACAGAGCCACATGTGTCCATTAGAGAGAGGCCTGGCGTGATTACAGGGCCCTCGTGGCTGCACCGAAGTGGGGAGGGGGTGATAGATTTTAGAAGGTGCCATCGTGCTCTCCCTTGGCATCCATCTGGATGCAATTTGTGTATCAGTGGGATTTATACTCATTCCCAGTTTCCTACTTATAGGGCCATTAGAGTCTATGTTTTTTTAATTCTATATAATACTTAGAAGAAGAACTCAATGTAGTGTAACTTTCATTGCTAAAAGAAGAAAGGGAAAGAATCTCTACCCTGGAAAGTATCCCTACAATTCATTCATCATTCTTTATTCAGTATGAAGAATTTGAGGGTAAAATATCTTCAGAAATATTTTTTTATTAATAGACATATTAATGTGTTTCTATTTATTTAAAAATAGACATTGAAATACTTAAATATAAGACTAATGAAAATACTATCTGATAAAGAAGTATTGTTAATGGCACCATTGTACCTCTTGTTAAAATGAACATTGAATTATCAAATGGACATTTATGGAATGATTGCTGTTAGGTTAAACAAGATTTACAAAACTGAGACAGTTTCATTTTTCTATAAGTATCCGCAGACACAATCAGACATTCTTATAAATTGGAAGGAAATGCTAGTATGTTGGAATTATTTCCCAGTTGTCTTTTTTTTCTCTTTGTGAAGTTTACATACACATATTCATTTTCAGGGGCAGCATTAGCCTGGGATTTTCTCACTCTAATTTCCTGCACTAAACACTTTATATAGCATTCAATTCCCATGACAACTCATCAAGGTAAATATTACAGCAGGGTTAGACAAATTTTCCTGGGAAGGGCCATAGATTAAATACCTTAATTTCTCTATCATAATTTTCTAGCAGTAGCATAAGAAGTAGACTATGTGTGAACAAATGAGCTGGCTGTGTTCTAATAAAACTTTATTTATGGATCACAAATTTTAAATATTGTACAATGCTTACATGTCACAAAACATTATTCTTTCATTTTAACTTATTTTTTTATATTTTTAAAAATTAATTTCAGAAAGGGAGAGAGAGGGAGATTGAAACATCAATGATGAGAGAGAATCATTGATAGGCTGCCTCCTGCACACCCCCTGAGCCAAAAACCTGGGCATGTGCTATAACCAGCAATCTAACTGTGACCTACTATTTCATAGAACGATGCTCAACCACAGAGCCATGCTGGCCGGACCAACTTAAGAAGATATTTTTTTTAAAAATTAGCTTGCAAGTCATAGCAAAACAAGCTGGTAAAGCAAATTTGGACCTGCAATGTACAGATGAGGAAACAATTTCAGAGAGGCTCAAAACCTGTCCAAAGTGTTACTATCAGCTAGTGGGGGTGCCCAGACTCTAAAGTGAGAATCTCTGATTCTTTTTTTTAATATATTTTATTGATTTTTTTTTTACAGAGAGGAAGGGAGAGGGATAGAGAGTTAGAAACATCAATGAGAGAGAAACATCGATCAGCTGCCTCCTGCACACTCCCCACTGGGGATGTGCCCACAACCAAGGTACATGCCCTTGACCGGAATCGAACCGGGACCCTTGCATCCACAGGCTGACGCTCTATCCACTGAGCCAAACCGGTTAGAGCAGAAATCTCTGATTCTTACCCCATGTGGTATATTGCCTATTGAGGAATAATCTTAACTCTTATCTTGAATCTTAAAACCAGTTTAAGGAAACTAAGAATTCAGATCACTTTTGTTTTGCCTGGAAGCCTAATCACTACTTACAGCATTATGTATTCGGCAGGATATATTTCCAAGTCACATCATTATTCTGGAATTATTTTCCATATGAAAATAATTGTTTCTTCCTTCTACAAACATTTAAACAATAGTGTCATTATTAATATATGATGATTGACTTACACCAATGTGCAAACAGATTGTGGTCTGTGTCCCTTGTGGTCTATTTGCAGGGCCATCAGTGGCAGCACCCTCACACCCTACCCCTATGTAGGTAGAGCACAGGAGGTTTATCTCGGTGCAGTGGTTGATGCAATGCTGTGAGCACACTCCAGCAGTTCAGATCTTTCTGGCAAACCAGAGAGATGGCAACACCTGCCTGAGCCCCTCTTAGAGCCACGTACACAGTACCCCGACCTCTACGATCATTGTCTCCCTAAGAAGATGTTCCATGATTGGCCACCTCCAGTATATATACTGCTGTACTTCCTCAATAAAATTAGACCTGCGTCACAGAACCTGGTCTCCGGAGTCGTGCATGCAAGCATCCTAGCGCTAGGGGCTCCATCGTCCTCACCCCTGGGAAATCCCCTGTTTCACCCCTACTCCCAGTTGGGGATAGATAGAGTTAGCTTCCCAGACAGACAGGACACCACAGATTTCTCCTGAGTGATACAGGGTTATCATAATGTCTTCACAGAGCTCTGCTCTGCCTTATGGTAGTATTGCTAACTATATTAATAAAAGGGTAATATGCTAATTGGACCGGGATACCTCCTGGGAGACTTTCCAGATGTCCTTCTGGACAAAAACATAGTGGTGGAGCCAAGGCAGAGGTAGTTAGGGGAGATCAGGCCAGGAGGGGAGGGCAGTTGGGGGTGAGCAGGCTGGCGGTGGGGTGGGGGGGGGCGGTTGGGAGCAAGCAGGCCTGCAGACAGAGTGGTTAGGGGAGATCAGGCAGGCAGGCAAGCAGTTAGGAGCCAGCAGTCCCGGATTGCAAGAGGGATGTCCGACTGCCAGTTTTAGGCCCGATTCTCAGGGATCAGGCCTAAACCGCCAATCTGACATCCCTTGAGGGGTCCTAGATTAGAGAGGGTGCAGGCGGGGCTGAGGGACACACACCCCCATGCACAAATTTTGTGCACCAGTCCACTAGTAACTATATAATTAACTGAGAACTGGGGACAGTGCAGCAGGCAAAATGATTTTCCCAACCCAAGAGAAAAACAAGTAATGTGTCTGTACAAAGTCTTATGTCGATGCCTTCTTTCCCCCATGTCTTCACCCCAAGATATTTTTTTTCTCTTGGGGAGATTTGGGTGTAGTCTGTTTGTTGAAAGCCTACTCATTATCTTGAACTCTAAAACCCAAACCTTTTGTATTTAATTCAAAGGGGAGCATTTTTCCAAACCATACATTATTTTCAACATGGACAAAATAATATAGGCTGTCAAAAGCCCCCAAACACAGGGAATTTATTGCTCAGAAATGCCGGATTGAATGTGTTCCCCCAGAAAAGCATTCTTCAAAACCAAATATCAGGTACCACTCTGTAGGAACCCAACTGTAAATGATTAAAACAGGATGGATCACTGGTCAGTTGCTTGGACTGTCTAGAATCATGATGTTGGAAGAAATGCTAAAAAGCTAGGAAAGGAAACCCTTTGAAGTCTGTTCTCTATAAAGAAAGAGGATTAAAAAGAAAGCCACTCCTCCTCCTCCAACATCATAGACAATGTACGTGTATACACATAGACACAGACAAACACACACAGCATATAGTGCTCAAATAGCTCAGGGCTAAAGGCTAAGAACTACAAGGGAAAGATTTAAAAATGCAAGCTTGGGCAATGATTTAAAACAGAGAAAAAAAGAAGACAAAGTGAATGAGCGTTGTTTAACCCTATACATTTGCTAGCCTATATACATAAAGAGGTAGGTAAGAGGCATTTGTTTGCTCACTGTTATGACTACAAGCCTAGTAAAATAAATTTATTCAGGCACGCCAGCCTGTCTGCAGAGACTGCCTTTTCACCTTTTGTGGAAACCCTGAACAAAGAGAGTATCTTTGCTTCCGTCAGGAAAGCAAGCATTTTCAATCAGACTGATGACTAAAAGGCACAGCTGCCAAGAATGACCCATGGCAGGGTAAAGTTTAGATGCCCAACTGCCCATTATTCTATTAAAAATGTGTCATTATTGTTGGCCTGAGCTAATAGAGCAGAGCTATGCAACTCACTAAATTGCTTCTTAATTTTAGAAATTAGCCAAAGAACACATATGCATAACCCATAGACACAGACAAGGATATTGTGATGGCCACAGTGCAGGGGGTCTGGGGGCTGGGTGGAGGTGGGCAAAGGAGGAGCAGGTTGGGGACATCAAGAATAACGTGAATAATAAAAATAAAGTTAAATAAAATAAAAATAAATAAAATACCAATCCCAGGGGAAAAAAATTACACAGGATAAAATGTAGAACCTCAGCACCAGAGGCTGTTCAGTGAGACAAAGGCTTGGTTTCCAGTCTCCAAGGATAGGATTATCCATTTACGTATATGGTAAGTGTGTGGCTATGCCTGTTTCCTGAGAACTGTGGTTGAAACATGATTATTCTGGGACATTAGTAAATCTGAATTAAGTGAAGTTTAATTATTCCACTCAAGAGCAGCAGCATATATGTATGACACTTTCCATTTTCTAAAATAGTTCTGAGACCTTGGGAAGCTTCAGGAAGCTCAGACAGCATCTGCTTTACCCCTCATTTTACAAATGAAAACACTTAGGACAGAAGAATTTGAAGCTCTCCCAAACCACACGTCTAGGAATGGCAACGCAGTAGCCAGAACATTAAATCCCCGATCTATAACCCTTTTGCTCAAATTCTCAGTGTAGAAACATTATGTTTGTGGCTTCTGAATCATATGTCCAGAAATGGGCACCTGGTATTTTGATGATTACAAACAATGAAACAATAGCAACAAACATATATGCAGCCGGAAAAAAGCATACCCTTCAATTATTAATCTTTTCTGCTACATGCATGACTTATCAAAGTCGTTCTTGGTGTGCTCAACTGGCATTGACTGCCACCTCCTCCTTCTGGTTTGCTATGCTCCCCTCTCTATATGGCACTTGCTGTAATAGAGAAGTAACAAAATCCTACTTTCTAGATGAACACAAACCTGGCAAAGAGAGAACTGATAGGAAGAAAAGAAGATGTGCACTACATACATTTCTCATTAAGCTACTGCCAGAATGTTATTTTTTTCTTGTTTATTTTTTAATTATTGGCTTTATGCTGTGATTTAATAGATTAAGTGTTTATTGACTATTTTTTAAAGATTGCTGTATTTGTTACCTATTGGCACATAACAATGAGCCCATAGCGGAATGCCTTAAGACAATCAGCATTTATTATTTCTTTGGGTCAAGAATGCAGATGTGGCGTAGTTGGATGTTTCTGGCTCAGGGTCTCTCATGAGACTATTGACGACGTGTCTGATGGGGTCATGTCATCTGAAGACCTGGCCGGGAGTCCAGGCTGTACTTTCAAGAGGCTCACTCACGTGCTACTGGAAGTTGGCAAAAGGCTTCAGTTTCTCTCCACACGGGCCTCTCTGTGGACGCGATATCCTCAAAATACAGTGGCTGACTGCCTCTGGGTGATCGCTTCAGGAGAGCAAGGCAAAAGCCACACTGCCTTTAACGACCTAGACTAGGAAATCTCACACTATCATTTCCTCCCTTTTTATTGGTTATTTAAGTTGGCCCTATTCGTTGTGGAAGGGGACTCCAAAGGGTGTCAAAACCAAAAAGTGAGGGTCACAAAGGTGCCAATCATAGAGGCCCATCTTGGAAATTAGCTTCACAACTGTCTTTGCTGAAATGTATGCAGTATCTACATTAGAGATATTTTGTTGACTTTGCTGAATGAGCTGATCAATTCAAATCACCCAACTGTTAAACATACTATCAACTTTGAAAGCACTATAGCTTGTTATCATTATGTACATAATAATAGTGTCTAACACGATGATAGCCATATGCAACGTTTGAATATTTTGATAAGCATTATTTCATTTAATTGCAAATTTTATTGAAAACATTTATTTTAAATGACTTTAGCGTTAGAGTTATAAAGACAGTAAAAATAATTCTTTTAATATCTTTTCCCATCTTTCCCTAATGCTGACTTCTTATGTAATTACTAGAGGCCTGGTGCATGAACACTTTTGGGAGGCGGGTGTCCCTCAGCCTGACCTGCACCCTCTCCAATCTGGGACCCCTCAAGGTATGTCCAACTGGAACCAGGCCTAAACTGGCAGTCAGACATTCCTCTCGAAATCCAGGACAACTGACTCCTATCTGCCTGCCTAATGCTCCCAACTGCCCTCCCCTGCTGGCCTGATCTCACCCCCCCCGCCCTCCCCTAGCAGCCTGGTTGCCCCTAATAGCCCTCCCCTACCGGCCTGATTATCCCTAATTACCACCTTCCCTGCTGGCCTAGTCACCCCCAACTTTTCTCCCCTGCAGGCCTGATCTTGCCCCTAACTGCCTCTTCCTTGGCCCCCACCACCATGACTTTGTCTAGAAGGAAGTATAGATAGATAGATAGATAGATAGATAGATAGATAGATAGATAGATTATATATTATAGGATTGCTTAAATTGGGAGGAGGGGGAGGGAGTCCTTTTCAGCATGAGATGCTTTTGGAAGACAATAATACATAACCCCTATATATGGACTGATAGCCAGCCATATGCACTATACTGCCAAACTGGTCATTAAAAAATTAAACCGCTTTCTTACACTTTATACACCAAACAGCTGTTGCCCTTAAAACCCAATCAGCATCAAAAGCTCTACCTCCTAGGAAGCCATTGCTTCCCCCCCCTCCAATTCACCCAGATTAGGTTCTGATTGGTCAGTTTCTATGCCAGTCAGTGTCGCCAAAACTCCACTTCGTAGGCAGCCATTAGCTCTTCTGGGAAATCCAGAAAAGCCTTGCTGACAGCTGTCTCTCTCTCTGGGCCTATCTCTGGGCTTGATCCACAGCCTCCATGGCAGCTGTAGATCAGGCTCCACCTCTAGGCCTATCTCCAGGCCTGATCTGCAGCCTCTGCAGCAGCTGCTGATCAGGCCTTGCCTCTTTCATGGCACCTGCCTTGCCCTGCCCAGTTGCCTGCCAGCCGACAGCCTTGCTGTATAGGAGCTTGTGGACCTTGGGAGAGGGATTGGGAGGTGCTCCATACATTTCCTGGTGACCGTTCATTTGTTCATTTTGGTCATTATGGCCATTGGCCTTTTATTATATAGATAGTAAAGTTGTCAAAACTAAGACATTCACACTTGGTCCAATGCACACTTAACCAAACTGCATTCTTTATTCAGGTTTCTCTATTGTTTCCACTGATGTCCTTTTCCTGTTCTAAAATCCAATTCAGGATATCACATTACAGTTAGTTACTGTCTCCTTAATTTCCTTTGACCAGAGACCATTGCTCAGTATTTCAAGGTCTCTCAAGACCTTGACACTTGTAAAGGCTACTGGTCAGGTATTTTCTAAAATGTCCCTCAATTTGAATTTCTCTGATATTTTCCCACTAGAAAATATCACAATGCATTAAGATTGTCTGGACAGTTGTTCTGCTGTTTGGTCTAATTAGCATATTAGCTCTTTATTGTATATGATAACCAAGGTTATGGTTTGTGGAAACACTATCACAGAGGAGATATTCCCTTCTCCTGATATAAGTATACCTTATTATTACCGGTGATGTTGACCAGGATTTCTTGGTTAAGGCTCTCTCTGGATGCTTTCTCCACTGTAAAATCACTATTTATCCCTTTCTAAATTCTATTTTAAAAGTGTGTTACCCAGTTTAGCCCTATTACAATAAGAAGAGAATTAAGCACCACCACTTGCAGAGAAGAATTTCAAAGATTTGTGGACATAAGTTAAAATAATAATTTTTAAAAATTTGGTTGAGATACTACTTTGAGGCTATGCAAAATCCTTAAAGGTTTATCCTTTAATATCCATCAGTGGAGCTTTCTGTAGCATTATAATGGTGACTGTCCATCCCCATATTCTTTCTACATTTATTAACTGGAATTTTTCTGTTAGGGAGAGCTTACTCCATTTAGTTTCTTAGTCAATCATAGCATTATATCAGCATGGGTTCGTGAGTATTTATTTTATGGTTTGAGTCATAACGTAATACTATTATTTATTTTAATGTTCAAATTTTTTTCCAGATTTAACTATTCAAAGCTTTCATTGCTGCTTATATTCTTTTGACATTATTTCCACTACCCCTCTTTTGTACTTTCTTATTTTTTAGCTTCATCAAATATTCTAGGTTTATCCTGAATTTTCTCTTCCTCAGCCTTAGAATCACCTTTTTTTTTGTTTGTTTCTCCAAGGATTTCTGGGTCTTTCATTGGACAATGGTTAAAAACTAAGTCTTAACTGATAGTTGTGCTCATTGGTCCTGAGATGTCACTGCTTCCAGACTTTCTTTGCAGACAGAGCTAGAAAATATAAGTGAGTATATTGAACTAGGCACAGCTTTTATTTTTTAGTATCTTCTGTGTCTTATCTTATATCCCTCATTTTATTTTGTCCTTGCAGCAACTCTGTGAGGTAGACTAAATTCTGAGATTTGTAAACAGAGGTGTCTTCTTAAGTGTCACACAGAGTATCAGAGTCATGATCCAGTCTCAGGAAGGAGAAATCCATGGCATGGCATGGCTGCACTGCTTGGAAAAATGGAATCTTAAGGTAAGGGGGTGTTTTCACACTACCGGCACTTAAAAATCCACACTGACTTCTCCAACTCTAAATTTATATTTTTAAAATGTGATTTTTATCTCCCCGTTACTGCAATTTAAAAGAGTTTTTTAGCCCTAGCCAGATGTCTCAGTTGGAGCTGAGACACCAAAAAGTTGTGGGCTCAATTCCTGGTTCGGGCACATACCTGGGCTGAGGGTTTAATCTCTGATTGGGTGCATAAGGGAGGCAACTGATCAATATTTCTCTCTTCTCTCTCTCTCTCTCTCTCTCTCTCTCTCTCTCTCTCTCTCTCTCTCTCCCCCCCCCCTCTCTCCCTCTCTATCCCCCTTCTTCTCTTTCTATAAATCAGTGAAAAATTGTCTTCTAGTGAGTATTAAAAAAATCTTTTCAGGCTATAGAGTTCTAAGTCTTATAGTCTTTTTATAGTCTTTTTTTCCCCTTTCTATGATCAGTCTTCAGTTAAAGGAATTTAAAAATTTCTTTTTTCCTTTTTCAGAAGGTCGGATAAATAGGTATTTAAAGGAACAATTACAAAGCAAGATAGAACTTCAGGTACACCCTCTGACAATGACTGGAAAAAGGAGAAAGGGGAAATGAGATTGCCAGAGATGGCTTCTTTCTCATAAAGAAAGATCCAGGGAACGAATAGAGCCCATTTATAAGATTGATTTGCCTCAGTATGTGAGAAAAGTTCATATATGTATTTTTTGGAGGCAATTCTAGGCTTTCTCTTTCATTTGCTTTCTATTTTCAAAAAGCACAATATTTTGAAGAGACTCATCCCACTTAACTCTCATGTGGTTTAGAAATCTAGCCTAGACATATGTTGTTAATACTTTCATATGGCAGGAACCTAGAGGGTAGGAACAATTTTAAACTTAACTTCTTAATTTTGTTTTCCTAACAATGCCTTTTTCCTCAGCCTGAAGAATGTTGCAATGTCAAAGCTCATGAATCTTTCCAAATTCAAACCCATGACTTGGTGACATACAGCAAATGATTGGTTATAAACAAAATGATGGGGAACAGAAAGGCATTCCATTTATTGATACATATTTTTTATTTAAATTCTTTATTGTTTAAAGTATTACATAAGTCTCCTTTTTCCCCCATTGACCACTCCCTGGCCATCCCCACCCCCCATTAAATGTCCCCATCCTCCCTCCCATCTGTGTCCATTGGTTATGCTCATATGCATGGATACAAGTCCTTTGGTTGATTTCTTACCCTGACACCCCCCCACCCTTCCCTCATAGGTTGGACAGTCTGTGCGATGCTTCTATGACTCTAGTTCTATTTTGGTATTTTTGTTCATCAGTTTATATTGTTCATTATAATCTACAAATGAATGAGATCGTGTGATATTTATCTTTCTCACACTGGCTTATTTCACTTAGCATAATGCTCTCCAGTTCCATGCATGCTGTTGCAAAAATTGTTGGTAAAAATTCCTTCTTTTTTACAGCAGCGTAGTATTCCATTGTATAGATGTACCACTGTTTTCTAATCCACTCATCTGCTGATGGGCACTTAGGTTGTTTCCAAATCTTAGCTATGGTGAATTGTGCTGCTGTGAACATAAGGGTGCATATATTCTTTCTGATTGGTGTTTCTGGTTTCTTGGGATATATTCCTAGAATTGAGATTATTGGGTCAAATGGAAGTTCCATTTTTAATTTTTTTTGAGGAAACTCCATACTGTTCTCCACAGTGACTGCACCAGTCTGCATTCCCACTAGCAGTGAAGGAGGGTTCCTTTTTCTCAGCATCCCCTCCAGCACTTGTCCTTTGTTGATTTGTTGATGATAGCCATTCTGACAGATGTAAGATGATACCTCATTGTTGTTTTGGTTTGCATATTTAGGATGATTAGTGATTTGAACATGTTTTCATATGTCTCATGGCCTTCTGTATGCCTTTTTTTGAAAAGTGTCTGTTTAGGTCCTTAGCCCATTTTTTTAATTGAATTGTTTATCTTCCTTTTGTTAAGTTGTATAAGTTCCCTATAAAATTTGGAGATTATCTGATATAACATTGGCAAATATGTTTTACCATGCAGTGGGCTTTCTTGTTGTTTTGTTGATGGTTTCCTTTGCTGTGCAGAAGCTTTTCATTTTGATGTAGTCCCATTTGTTTATTTTCTTTTTAGTTTCCATAGCCCTAGGAGCCGTATCAATAAAGATACTGCTATAACATATATCTGATATTTTGTTGCCTATGGCTTCTTCTAAGATTTTTTATGGTTTCCCATCTTACTTTTAAGTCCTTTATCCATTTTGAGTTTATTTTTGTGTATGGTGTAAGTTGGTGGTCTAGTTTCATTTTTTGCACGTATCTATCCAATTTTCCCAACACCATTTATTGAAGAGACTGTCTTGACTCCATTGTATGTTCTTGCCTCCTTTGTTGAATATTTATTGAGCATATTTGTTTGGGTCGATTTCTGGGTTCCCTGTTCTATTCTATTGATCTATATGTCTTTTCTTGTTCCAGTTACAGGAAGGTTTGAGGACAGTTGCTTTGAAGTATAGATTGATATCTGGTATTGTGATCCCTCCACCTTTGCTCCTCTTTCTCAAGATTGCTACAGCAATTCAGGGTCTTTTTTATTCCATATGAATTTTTGTAGAGTTTGTTCTAGATCTTTGAAGTATGCTATTGGTATTTTAATGGGGATTGCATTGAATCCATAGATTGTATTGGATATTATGGACATTTTAATGATGTTGATTCTTCCAATTCATGAACATGGTATATTCTTCCATTTGTTCATGTCTCTATCTCTTTTTTCAGTGTTCTTATTAATACACATTTTTATCTTTGTCATAATAAAGGCAGATTACATATAAGATGATTAAAATAAATAAAAATAAATTACCTGAAAATAGTACAAAATAAAAGTGCAATAAGTCTATTCTAGCAAAGATGTCTTCCCTCCAAAAAAAAAACAAACAAACAAAAAACAGAACTTAAGATTTTGAGGAGATTCAGCATGTCATCTCCAAGAGAAAGGTAGATGCATCATTATGTGGCCCAATAAATACATTTAAATTTAATCATTCTGACTCAATTTTTCTTAACGTTAATTCTGCAATCT
>PVJC01029598.1:0-21757 GCA_004026665.1 Murina feae
CCCCCCCCCCCCCCCCCCCCCCGGAACTGGGG
The DNA here is from genome assembly GCA_004026665.1 of Murina feae. Taxonomy (NCBI): domain Eukaryota; kingdom Metazoa; phylum Chordata; class Mammalia; order Chiroptera; family Vespertilionidae; genus Murina; species Murina feae. The sequence continues at coordinate 33 of PVJC01029598.1, forward strand.
AACTACAGCAGGGTTGAGAGGACTGGCCATATTGTGGCTATGGGCACTGCCATCTTTGTGATGGAGTGATGATTAATTTGCATATTACCCTTTTATTAGATAGGATGGTTTTTAGTGTAATCAGAGTTGGAATGTTTTCATCATAAAAAAGAAAGTCTGTATCCTTTTGCTATTACTCTCCCAACCCCTCATCTTACCAAGCCCTAAGCAACCACCAATCTATTTTCTGCCTTTACAGAATAGCCTACTCTGGACATTTCATATAAATGGGATCATATAATGTTTTTTGTAAATTCTTTATTGTTAAAAGTATTACATATGTCCCCTTTCCCCCCATTGTCCTCTCTCAGCCTGCCCCACCTCCCAGCCCCAGCCTTCACGCCCCCTATTGTCTGCGTCCATCTGTTATGCTTAAGTTCTTTGGTTGATCTCTTACCCCCCAACCCCTACCCACCCAACCTTCCCTGCCTTTCCTCTGAAGTTTGATTGTCTGTTCAATGATTCTATGTTTCTGGATCTATTTTTGTTCATCACTTTAGGATGCTCATTATATTCCACAAATGAGTGAGGTCATGTGATGCTTATCATTCTCTGGCCAGCTTATGTCACTCAGCATGATGCTCTCTAGGTCCATCTATGCTGTTGTAAATGGTAAGAATTCTTTCTTTTTTACAATAGTGCAGTTTTATACAAAGTATGTTCTTTGACCAAAATCAAACTATAAATCAATAACAGAAAGGTAAAAGTGATATCTCTAAAAACTTGAAAACTAAAGAATACCCTTAATAATTCTTGAGTCAAAGAGGCAGTCTTAAAAGAAAATTTAAAAGTATAGAACTGAATAAAACTGAAAATATATCAACATATGTGGTATGTATGTAAAGCAGTGCTGAGACAGAAATTTACAGCACTAAATGCTTACCTGAGAAAAGGAAAAAGTCTCAAATCAATAATCTGATCATCTTAATAACATAGAAAATGAAGAACAAGATAAATCCAAAGAAAGCAGGGACAAGGAAATAATGATAAGAGCAGAAATCAATGACATTGAAAATAGGGAATCAATAGAGAAAATTAATTAAACAAAAACTGGTTCTGCAAAACAAAACAAACAAACAAAAAAAACACAAAAAACACCCTCAATAAAATTGATAAACCTATAGGAATTTTTGAAAAGATAGAAAAAGAGAAGGTGTAAATCACCAACAGCAAGAATTAAATAAGGATATCACAACATAAAACATTGCAACAAACATCTGGAAACAAAGAGACTCCAAATACCAAGTCCTTTGTCAATTGAGAAGGGCTGTTTACATGCCCATTATTAGTGCTATTACTTCTCACCTACCCTCCTGATCCAAACTTTCCCCATGTATAATAGCCTGAAATAGTATTGTCAAAGTAAGTAGATTTGCCCATTGTGATAACTCCAAGGAAAATCAATATTCTGTTTTGAACCTTGCTAAAGTCAGGCTGCCTCCTCTTAGTCCTTTTTCTTTGCTTCAAGACAGCAACATTTCTGGTCAGGTAATAGAGCATATTTTTATTAACACACTAAGAAGCACTTATATAAGAGTGTCAACATCTAGTCAAAACGAAAATTATCAAGAGTACCAGTACCCTGAACTTTACAGAGTATCTATGTATACAATTGTATATATAATGGGTGTGATGTTTGTCATTAATTTACAGGAATCCAGACATAAAAACAACACTTTGCTCTTTTGTTTTGGGAATTAACTTTATTATTAACTAGAGGCCCGGTGCACAAAAATTTGTGCACTCGGGGGAGGTGGGTGTCCCTCAGCCCGGCCTATGCCCTCTTGCAGTCTGGGACCACACTGGGGATGTCCACCTACTGGCTTAGGCCCACTCCCCAGGGGAATGGGCCTAAGCTGGTAGTCAGACATCAGTCTGGCAGCCCAGGAACCCTCGGGGGATATCCACTTGCCAGCAGAGAGCAGGCCTAAGCTGCAGTCAGACATCCTTAGCGCTGCTGAGGAGGCACCACCGCTGTGCTGGCAGCCGTCAGCCTGGCTTGTGGCTGAGCAGAGCTCCCTCTGTGGGAGCACACTGACCACCAGGGGGCATCTCCTGCATTGAGCGTCTGCCCCCTGGTTGTCAGTGTGTGTCATAGTGACCAGTCATTCCCAGTAGTTCTGCTGTTAGGGTCAATTTGCATATTAACCTTTTATTATATAGGACAGAGGCCTGGTGCACAGGTGGGGGTCAGCTGGTTTGCACTGAAGGGTGTCCTGCTGGGTTGCCTCGCCAGCCTAGGTGAGGAGGTGATGACTGTTTGCAGGCTGGTCAACCCCCGCAGGGGGGGACCCTCACCCCATGGGGGTGTGGCCAGCCTGGGTGAGAGGCTGAGGACTGTTATCAGGCTGGCCATGGCCGCGGGCTGGAAGCAGGTATCTGGGATTTACTTAACTTCTATAATTGAAACTTTGTTGCCTTGGTCCAGCTCAAAGCCGTTGGCTGGAAGCAGGTATCTTGGGTTTATTTACCTTCTGTAATTGAAACTTTGTTGCCCTGAGCAGAGCTCAGGGCCCCCAGGGCAGGTGGGAATCTTGACCTCCTCCATCACCAGGGCAATGCAAGCATCCTGCCTTGCTTCAGCTCCCTAGCTGCTGCCATTTTTGTGATGGAGTGAGGGTTAATTTGCATATTACTCTTTTGCCTGGGCAGAAGACCCCTAAGCCCCTCCAATCACTGGCTTCACAGAGCCCAGGTATCTGTGATTACCAGCTCTGATCCTGCCCCCTGTCATCGCCGGCTCTGCCCTTGCCCCACTGGAAGCCTCTGGACAAGGCTGCAGGCCTGGGTGGAGGACCCCCAGACCCCTGCAATTGCAGGCTCCACCTCTGCCCTTTTGATCACAAGCTCTGCCCCTGCCCAGGCCTTGAGATCTCGGGCTCCACCCTTGCCCCACTGCAGCCTCCAGCCAAGGCTGCAGGCCTGGGCAGGGGACCCACAAGGCCCTGCCATTGCTGGCTCTACCCTTGAGCCTCTAGCCAAGGTTGCAGGCCTGGGCAGGGGACCCTCAGACCCCTGCTTTGCCAGCTCGACTGGTGCCCAGACCTCTGTGATCACAGGCTCCACCCCTGACCCTCTGATCGCTGGCTCTGCAGAGCCCAGGCCCCTGCAATCTCCGGCCTTGCCCCTGCCCAGGCCTGAGGCCCCTGGCCCAGGCCTTATGCCTGAGTAGGGCACCCTCATATCCCTCCAATCACTGGCTCTGCCCCTGCCCCCTCTGATCACTAGCTTCACCCTTGCCCATGCCTGAGGTCTCTGGCAAAGGTATCTGGCCTGGGCAGGGGACTCCCAGCCCCCTATGATCTCCTGTTCCATCCCTCAAGCCCCCCACCTCCCCTGCCACCTGCCTGGCTAACAGGCCTGACCACTTCAGTGGCGGGACTGAGCTGAACTGGACACTGCCATCTTGTGGCCATGGGGGCAGCCATCTTGTGGCTATGGGGGTGGCCATCTTTGTGATGGAGTGACATCTAATTTGCATATTACTCTTTTATTATATAGGATTCAAGTATTTTTCACTCTCCAATGCCTGCATTAAAAACATGGGCACTGGCATAAAGTAAATGCATACCCAAATTCAGCTCTAACACTTATTGAGTACTAGGGGCCCAGTGCACAAAAATTTGTGCACTCGGGAGGTCCCTCAGTCCAGCCTGTGCCCTCTCGCCATCTCGGACCCCTTGGGGGATGTCCACCTACTGACATGCCTGGCCAGCCTGGGTGAGGGGCTGATGGCTGTTTGCAAGCTGGCCAAGTCCCCCAGTGTGGAGCCTCATCCCATTGGGGTGTGGCCAGCCTGGTTGACAGGCTGAGGGCTGTTTTCAGGCTTTCAGGCTGCCCACAGCTCCCATTGACCCAACATCCCAACAAGGCTGGCTGGAAGCAGGTTTCTGGGGTTTATTTATCTTCTATAATTGATACACTGTTCCTTTAAGCTGAGGCCTAGGTAGATAACAAAGCCTCTTGTCTGCTTCAGCTCTGTGGCTTCTATAATTGAAAGAATGTTGCCTTAGTAGTTGCAACCAAGTATGGCAGAGAGATGGTTGGAAGAAAGTTAAAGATGTGATCTTGCCCAGTGGCTCAGTGTCTGCTGGATGTATCAAGTCACTTTTAGGCAGCTGCTTAAAACATTCTTGATGGTCATGGAGTTAATGCAAATGCCTTCTTTCCAATTTCTCAGATGGGAAGTCATTGTTGACACATGATAGAACTGTCAAAATCACATGATATCTGCTGTGTAAAGAACAAAATACAAGTCAACAATGTTATTAAATCTACAGCACTGTTAAAAAATAGTTGTTGAAATAGACTGAATGTTTGTGCACTCTCCCAATTCAGCTGTTGAAATCTTATCCCCAAAATGATGGTATTTGAGGTGATTAGGTCATGAGGGTGGAATCCTCTTCAATGGAATTAGTGCCTTATAAAAGAGGCCTCAGAGTGATCCCCCAACCCTTCTGTTATGTACAGAAACGGTGAGAAATCTGAAACCTGGAGGCGGGCCCTCACCAGAGCCCAACCATGCTGGCACACTGATCTTAGACCTCCAGCCTCCAGAACTATGAGAAATAAATGTCTATTATTCATAAGCCACCCAGTATATTTTATTCTGTTATAGCAGCTCAAACAGATTAAGTCAGTTGTTTGTGACAATAGAGATTACAACTTTAAAATTCAATGTCTTTATTTTATTTTATTTTCTTGTTTAAAGTATTACAAATAGTAGTACATATGTCTCCTTTTCCCCCCATTGACCTTCCCCCAGTCTCCCCTACCCCTGGCACATGCCCTTACCTCCCCCCCGCCAGTGTCTTGTGTCCATTGGTTATTTTTATATGCATGCATGTAAGTCCTTCAATTGATCTCTTACCCTCCCCAACACTCCTCAGCCTTCCCGCTGTAATTTGACAGTCTGTTCGATGCTTCTCTGCCTCTGTATCTATCTTTTTGTTCATTAGGTTATAATGTTCTTTACTATTCATAAATGAGTGAGATCATGTGGTATTTTTCTTTCACTGCCTGGCTTATTTCACTTAGTATAATGCTCATTTTTTACAGAGAAAGACAAATTCCCTGTGATTTCATTTATATTCCAAATCTAAAGTTCAAAATAAACGAACAAACAAAATAGAAATAGATTCATATATACAGAGAATAAACAGATGGTTACCAGAGGGAAGAGAGGTTGGGTGACTGGCTGAAAAGTGTGAAGGAATTAAGAAGTACAGATTGGTAGTTATAGAATAGTCATGAGGATGTAAAGTACAGCATAGGGGATATAGTCAACAATATTGTAATAGCTATGTATAATGCCAGGTGGGTACTAGAAACATCTGGGGATCATATGATAATTTATACAAATGACAAAACTATACTGATTCCTGAAACTAATACAAAATAATATTGAATATAAACTTTAATTGAAAAATAAAAATTTAAAAAATAATGTTATGTTTAAATAATCAGCACTCTCACAACCTTTCAGACATATCATTCCCATGACTAAGGCCATACATTTACCAATGAAAATTCCTTCCTGGAATGCCTTTTGGGTATAATGCTGTAGATACACAGATTTAAATGATATACTAAATAATATTTTGTCAGTAGTAGCCAAGAAATAAATCCCTGAGTGAATGGAAGATCCTGGAACATAACTGAGCATTCTGGCTAAAGAAACCTACAAGTAGAAAATACATTTGATGGGTTCATTTTCTACTTTTTTTCCTGAGTTTTAATATTTCAGTTTTCATGCTGATTTGTAATTCATTGCTTGATGAGGGAATTAGGAAGAAAAAACAAATATGCCTTTCTCATCCCAGCTAAAGACAAACTCCTGAGGGTTTTTAAATATAGTTTCATTAGGGAAGCTTTATCTGACCTTTCCTCCAGCCCTACTAGGTTGGGACCCTATGAGATCCCACAGTCTCTCATTCCTTTCCCTAAGAGTATACATCACCCTTATAATTAGATAACAAATTCTGTAATTATGAGTTTAGTGCTTTTTTCCCCTGCTAGATGTTATGCTCTATGAGTAAATGGACTGTGTCCATCTTAGTCACTGCTTATTAGAAACTCCTACCTCAAAACTTGGCACATAGTGGATGCTCAGTAAATACTGTATTTCTGAGTTAATTCAATTTCCCCACCCATCCTTTATCTGAATTAGCTAGATTGGTTTCTGTTTCTTGCAAGCAATAAACTTGAGTAAAATGCAAAGGAATTACTGAAAACAGCAAAATCTCTGAGAAAGCTTAGCCCAGGATTCTTTCCAAGAGTTTATTTGCAAAGGGATTAATTCTGTTTGTAACAGGAAGGGCCTGTATTTCACACCCTAGTGCTTAGATAGCTAGATCTGCTTTCTCTTTTCAACAGGGGGGTAAAATGTTACACTACTCCTTCTTTTCTCACCTCCATTCTAGTTTCATTTTTAGGTTGCTAGTCTGACCTTTAATTTTTTTTAAGACACCAAATGCAAAGAGAGAATACGGATTTTCTTCAGATGTTATTATCAAAGTGAGACAACATCATTTCCTAGATTATCATAGTTAGGAACTCGGTCACAGTTCCTCATACATATGCCAGAATATAATCCATCCTTATCCCAAGGCCAATTGTTCTTGGAAAAGTTAGACTGTGGTGTTTATAGGAATGTATATTATTGAGAAGAGAGTAGTGTGGTTTGTGCTTTGTGCATGAAACCCAAGGGCTTAGCAAACACCAGCTTTTTGAGTATAGGATATAGTAATTCCTCCCCCAAATGAGGGACGAGGTCCCATTTAGTTCAGAATTTAACAAATGCACCCAATTTACCCCACCTTCCCATTCCTATATTATTCAGGCAGAACTTAGAAGACCTTATGCATTGGGAGGCTGTCTTGGAACCTAACCACACGTACCCAGCCACAAGGCAACATATCAAGTATTATATCAACTAAAAAAAAAGAGTGTGACACTTAAGAATTCATTTTAAAACAATTATTACTCTTTTTCTCTTAAGCATGATGTTGCTAACATATCTACATCTATAAAAGGCTAATATGCAAAGTGTCCCCTCAGGAGTTGGGGAGTTCGATTGCTGCTATGACATGCACTGACCACCAGGGGGTGGCACATAACAAAGGAAGGGAGGCCCCAGCTGGAAGGCCCCAATTGGCTCTGAGCACCGGCCAGGCCTAGGGACCCTACCCATGCACAAATTTCATGCACCAGCCTTCTAGTTTTAATATATAAGAAGAAATTACTTTTTTGCCTCAGTTTCCAAAAGAGATGGAAACTCCTAATTATCTTTTTTAAAATGTCTACCTATTCTTTTTTTAAACTTTATTTTTATTGTTGACATTATTACAGATGTTTCCATTTCTCCTCCCCCCTTTGCCCACCTCCATCCATCCCCCACCACTCTTTCTCTCAGGCCATCACAACACTGATGTCTGTGTCTATGAGCTATGCATATAAGTTCTTTGGCTAATCCCTTCACCTTCTTTCACCCAATCCTCCCTCCCCTATTTATATTTTCTTTTTATCTCAGCATAAGATGCCACATCATCTCCTCTAGGAAGCCTCACTGTACTCCAACCAATAGAGTGACCTTCTCTATGCTTCCAAGAGGGCCAAGGAGGCCCAGCACTTCAGCCCATATCTCCTTCATCCTGTTTCCCATTTATGTCTTCCATTAGACTGAGAGTCTTGGAGGTAAGGAACTCAACCTTTTCATTCATTCAATGTCTGGACCTTTATTCCTAATCATCCTTCATGGCTTTGCTTAAGCACTGTCTCCTATGTGAAACCTTCTTTAATACCTTCCCATACTCCTCCACCCTACATCGAAATCCTATAGTCTTGTGAGTCACTGGATTTACCGTAATCACCTATTTGCTAGTCTGTGTCCAGTGGTGTGTTGGTAAATGTTTAATAACTTGTTTTCTGAAAAAAAAAAAATTCCAAGTTTATAGTGATTGCTGATTTCCATGGTATAAATACTCCTACCACAGTCAATGTAGGAGTACATTGCTACTAAAGTGAGGTCGATCACTCAGCATTGTGTTGGGAAGAAATGCTCAACAACACAGCATTATATAGTATTTCCATTATACAGTAGATGCAGGTAATTTCAAAAACATAGATAGTAATACCAGTAAAAGTCAGAACAATAATTAGAAATCAATAAGCTTAGAGTTGGTATTACCTTTGTTTTAACTATATTTGTAATTTTAACTATATATTTATATATAGTTATAACTATATATAACTATATTTGTGTTTTAACTATATATTTAATTGAAAGTTTATATAATTTAATTTTTAATAACAGTGTGTTTAATAATTTTTGCAAAATTTCTGAAAATTTATCAGTTCTCATGAGCCAGTAGGAGCTGGCTCCAGCACATCACTGTCTCCCTGACTAGACTGCGAGCTCTTTGTACACAACATAATATATACTGATTTAAGAGTAACTCTCTTGTTACTCATTGTACCTCCAGCACCTAGCATAGAGAAGTTACTCACAAATGTTCACTAGTGGCAACCAGGCAAATCTATCCTTTTGTCTTTTAAATACTACTTGGACTTAGAAAAGGGCCATTTTACCATTTGCAACAGCATGGATGGACTGGACCTGGAGATTATTATGCTAAGCGGAATAAGCCAGTGAGAAAAAGACAAATGCCATATAATCTCACTTATATGTGGAATCTAATGAACAAAATAAACAGACAAACAAAATAGAAACAGGCATGGATACATGGAACAGACTGACAGCTGTCAGAGGGGAGGAAGGTTAGGGGACTGGATGAAAAAGAAGGTGTAGGGATTAACAAAAACATAGATACAGACAACAGTGTGGTAATAGCCAGAGGAAAATAGGAATAGGGGTAGGTGGAGATGGGCAAAGTCGGGGGAAATGGGGATGAAAAGAAACTTTGCTTTGGGTGGTGGGCACACAATGCAGTGTACAAATGATGTTTTGTTGAGTTGTGCCCTTGAAACCTGTATGGTTTTGTGACCCAATGTCAGCCCAATAAATTCAACTTTAAAAAAGAAGTTAAGAGAGAGCTCCGTGTACTGTTTAACCACAAAGGCCACTTGGCAAACTCTCTAGAGGAAGTCAACCAACCTCAGCTAAGAACAAGGTCAGATCTCTGTTATATATAGCACCTTATGACCAACTTCCTACACACTGAACTAATGTGCCACTCCCTGTTGAGAAATTGAACAAGGCTCTGCAAGTGTTCTATCCTTTCTTTGAAGGGGCTAGCTCCAGCTTTCTTACTAAGGAAGCAAGCAAGGATGTGAGGGCGATCTGGCTGTGACATCTGTCATCCCATTGATCGCCAGGGTTGATTCAGCTGACTGGTTGGCTAGGCGGGTGTCCCCCTCCTCCCTCACCAATCCATGTGCGTCCCTCCTGAAGCTGCACGCTCGGTCGAAGAGGACGACCTTCCCCCCAGAGGAGAGGACCGGTCTTCGGTCAACGGTATACGAGTAGCTGCACTCCCCTGCTAGAACCTCCAAACAAGCTCTCAAGGAAGCAAGCAAGTATAGTACAGGTCTTCTTTTAATGCCAAATTCACACCAAATTCCAAACAACAAAACAGAACTTTTGCCTTCCCAAACCTCAGACATTGATTTAATTATTCCAAAACCCGTTAGAGTTCACCAAATTTCAACCCAACAGAAAGAATTTAGACATTTTCCTAAGGTTTCTTTTAATGATTTTGAGAGCACAAGACTGGCCACCAGCAGGACAGAAGCACAGCAATAGTCACAGTGTGTTTAAAGTCAAATCCTAATTGTAGTGTAAGCCTACCTTTCAGTCACTGGAAGTGAACTTTTTGTAATTATAGCAATAGTTTACATGCAATGAGTGCTTTCTACCTCTGTGCCAAGCACCATATGAGGCCATCCTAATGGCCTAATTAATGACACCTCACATAAAAGTCCTCAACTGGTTGTACTCTCATTTAAATTGTCAGTATATTGAAGCCAATTCAGTTGCCAATCCAGTAAGATAAGACTTTGATTGGGATCAAAAGGTTCTACAGTACAAATTGGTAGTTGCAGAATAGCCACAGAGATGTAGATTACAGCATAGATCATATATATATATATATATATATATATATATATATATATATATATGCCTAAGCAACTGTTTGACCATTTGACTGGTAGCTATAATGCACACTGATCACCAGGGGGCAGATGCTCAATGCACAGGCATGGAAACATGGAACAGATTGATGAACCTCAGAGGGAACAGGAGAAGGGGAAGGGCAGAAAGAGATTAACCAAAGCTCTTATATGCATACTAGAGGCCTGGTGCACAGATTTGTGCACTGGTGGGGTCCCTCAACCTGGCCTGTGGGGATTGGGCTGAATCCATACACCAGGCCTCCAACATCCCCTAAGGGGTCCCTGATTGCGAGAGGGTGCAGGCCAGGCTGAGGGACCTCACCAGTGCACGAATCTGTGCACCAGGACTCTAGTATCATGATAAATATCTATGGTGCCAGGTGGGTACTTGAAGCAGCAGGGGAGACACTCTATAAAGTACATGATCTTTCTAACCACTTTGCTGTACATCTGAAACTAATACAGAATGATATTGAATCTAAACTGTAATTGAAAAATTTTTTAAATAATAAAAATTATGCTGTGGATCTCTAAGAAATCAGTTAGAGGAAAAGTCTCTCAGAGACTATTTACTTTGTTGCCAAGATGGTGCTATTCAAACTGGCAGGAGATATGGCTTCCTCAATAAGAGTGCTCAAGTGAATCTCTCCACTGAGAAGCATGGCAGGAAGAGATCCCATGGGCTCAGCTTTGTGCCTCTCTGACATCCGTTTAGAGAGTTGAAATCCATTGCCTTTTCAGGGCAGTGGGTGACATTACCCACGTTCCCCTACAGATCTTCAAAAGGTTGACATTTCAAGTCATTTGAATAAATCAAAGTGACAAAGGTACATTAAGTTGCTGAATTGGGAAGATGATCATAGAGAACTGAAAAAGACATTTTCATTTTCTTGCTGATAAGCAAAATAAGTAAATTTTGAAAAGAAAGTGGGATGCTTTGTGGGAGGAACCTTCTTAAGAAGAGAGCTGCAGTAGTATCTCTGTGTTGGCCAGTAATGAACCCTAAAACCCCAACATGTAGAATCCACACTTTCCCTTAAAACAAGGGAGCTCTAGCTTGGAAAACCCTGACCTTGGAATAAAAACTCAGTGCCACATGGAAAATTGGATCCAGTTTCCTTTAAGTGAATCTTGAGCATTGGTTCACCATGGCTGTTGATCTTTATCTTTTCCTACAATAGGAAAAAGTAATTTTTCTACCACTGTTGGAAACTGGACGAAAAGGAGCCACATGCTAACCTGACTAGCTCAGGGAAGGCCTACATGGTGGCCTCGCAAACTCAGAGACCTAAAGTAATCACAAAGGATGATCTGAAGTTAAAACTTGTAAAACCAAAAGCAGTTTGTGGTGGATAGTCATGTCCTAGGCTGGTATCTTCCCTAACAAAGGTCAATCTTTACCTTAACTGAGCCTGTCTATTATCTTTTTGCATCTACGATAACATATTGTTGGGCTATCAAAGTAATTTTCCTTTTCCCAGACCCCTCAAAGCACAGCCATCACTCTGCAGAGACCACAAGTCCCCTCATTATCACTGAGTTTAGTGTTGACTATTAATTATCCAATACCCACTTATATAAAAGAAGTATGTGTCTATCCAATCCCAGAGGTATCCCTGCTTTGCTTTCTCCCACCCCTCCTAATCTATTACCAATGGATTTCATGTAACTTACATATATCTCCTCTCTTGATTGTAAAGTATAAAATAAGGTGCAAAACTGCCATTCTCTGGAGCATTATTTCAATCCTTTGAGACTTTGTTTCCTGGCAATTGTCAAGTTTGGCTCAAATAAACTCACAAAAATTCTTCATAGGTTTGAATGTTTCTTAACATTGACAAAACACAAGCTTAGAGAGGTGCTCTTCTAGCTATTTGTATGCAGAAACAGCCTAACACTGTTTTCAAGCTACTTTGTTAAAAATGAGTTTGAATACAAACAAAAAGCAAGTAAGCAAACAAACCCAAACTCTAAATTGTTCTGCAATTTGGGTCAGAAGTTGAAAAACACAATTGTGAGGCCTCATTCAGGAAGGAAGATTTTTTTTATGCTAATCAACTACTAATTATAAAATCGGTGATAGCAGGCACTGTGAGGAACTAAAAAGGAGGGGGTGGGGTTGTGCTACTTCATAGTTTAGTCACCCTTGATTGGAAAGTGGGCGTTTAGAATTTGGCACCAAACCCCAGCAACTCACTCTGTAGTGTGGGTTTCTCTCACTTTGAGTTTTCAGTGTGGACACAGAAAGAGCAAGCCAAAAATTAAAGCTAGAAGGGGTGATTTTTAAAAGGCCAAGTTGCAAAGAAGAGTGGGCTTCATGATCCTTTGCAAATACAGGTAGAATAATAGGAATAAACTCTCAAAGGCCTGGAGGGAAGGAAACTCATAGAGGTGGTCAGCTATCATTCCAAAATAATGGCCTTAGAGTAGCCTCTAAGATCCTGGGCATAAATGGAAGTCCTGATTAGGGGGCGGGGGGAACTAAAGCCATTGTAAGATACTAAGTCACAGCATTGCCTATGTCAACTGCCCAGAACCAAGTCAGGGGAAGTGTATTTGGTATGTAGGAAGTAAACCTAAGGTAAGTGGTCTCAATTTTGCCTGCATATTAGAATCATCTGCAGAGATTTAAAAACTCTTAATGTCCAGGCTATGCTCTAAATGGGTGAAATAAAAATGTCTGGGAAAAGAATCAGTATTTTATAATGTATTTATTTAAATAAGTAACTTTTCTGATTGATTCATTGATTTACTTACTTATAGGTATCAGTATTTTTAACTCCCTAGGTATTTTCAATGTACTAGTATAACCAAGGCTGAGTGAAAAATTATGAATTAAACAACAATAAAGCATTGCTAAAATAACAAAATATTCTAATGTTTATTTAGTCTTGTGTTTTTCCAAATGGTATATTCTTTTATAGCTGGCATGCAATATAGACAATTAGTGTTAGTGTTGGTATTTCATTTTATTTAATTAATTCATTTTTTATTACATAAGTTTCTCATGTACAACATTATTAGACATCTTATACACTAGAAAGCGATCACCTCCAAAAGTCTAGTTATTATCCATTATTATACAGTTGACACCTTTTATCCATTTTGCCCACTCCCAATTCCCTTCTCCTCTGGTAACTACTGATCTATTTGTTCTCTGTATCTATGAGTTAGTTTTGTTTTATTTTGTTTGTGTTATATTTATTCCATATATAAGTTGAGATAAATGGTATTTGTCTTTTCTGTCTAATTTATTTCATTTGTTTATTTTTTTGTTATATTGCTTGAAGTATTACAACGCATGTTAGATAGGTCTCCAATTTTTCAGCATTATATCCTCAACGTCCATCCATGTTGTCACACATGGAAAGATTTTCTCTTTTTCATGGCTGAGTAATATTCCATTTTACATGTGGTATCTCATTTTAATACTGAAATAAATATATGTTAAGTGAATACCTAATCAAGAAGCCAAGTCTGTGACCTAACATTAAGCAGGCGGTAAGCTGGCAAGGCTGACAACCTTCTCATAGATATGGGCTCCTGAGAGCTTGTGGTCCTGGCACTTGGTGTGGTTGGCCAATCAGTTGCTATCATATAATCAAGGTGGACCCAAAGTATGAGAGCCAGGCAGGTATATAGAGATTGGTCTGAGCAGGCAGGGTTTATTTGATACTGAAGTTTGAGACAGTGTGGAGAGGCATGAAACATAGAAGCCTCAGAGATGGGATAGAGTATTAGAACAGGCTCAGAGAGAGTGAGAGTGCTTCACTTTTTGCCACATTGGTCTTTATTCAGGTGCAGACAGTGGCTTCCCTTCACTTTGGCAGGTTTTTTGAAGTTTCAAGGGAAGGATCTGCTAAGGCATCTGCTTCATGGTCAGTTCTGGTTTTATGTTCAGGGTGTTCTAGTCAAGAGCTGCTTGTCTGGCTGAGGACAGTTCTGAAGTGCCTGGGAGTTTCCTGGCCAGGGAAGCTGTATGCTAGTATGGTGAGACTGGTTATGCCAGGCCCTTTCTCCATGGTTGAAGTCATCTATTCTGGCTCAGTTGCCTTCATGGTCTGGCTGTTAAGATGTCAACCAATAAATATTGTATTGTTGAGGATATTCATTAATTTATTCACCCAACAACTCTGTATAGAGTGCATAATAAGTTTCAGGTGCTGTTGAGAGATGAATGAATCAGCTAAGCAGAGGGTGGGGGTGGGGGAAAGATGATTCCAATAGGGCTCAAGGAGTACACAGAGCAAGAGAAACCTTATGTAAGAATAGTTCCTAGAGGTGTTGAATCTTTTTATTAAATTTTATTCTATTTCAATCATTTATCCCCCCCGTACTCTCTCCCACCTCTATCCACACTCCTCCCCACACAGTCACCACACTGTTTTCTGTGTCCATGAATTATTTCTCTTATTTTTCCTTTATTTTTCCAATCCCCTAACACCTCCAGTCTCTCTCCCCTCCCATCAGAGAGTTGTTCTCTATCTATGAGTCTGTCTCTATTTTGCTTGTTAGTTCAGTTTGTTCATTAGATTCCAGATATGAGTGAAATAATGTCTTTCTCTGACTGGCTTATTTCACTTAGCAAAATGTTCACCTGAAACACTAATTTGAAAGAACATATGCACCCTATGTTTATTTACAATAGCCAAGATTTGGAAACAGCCCATCAGTAGATGAGTGGATAAAATAGCTATGGTACATTTACATGATGGAATAATATTGAGCCATAAAAAAGAAAATTTTACCCTTTGTGACAACATGGATGGACCTGGGGGTGCTGAATCTTAAAGAATGAGTAGAAGCTCCCTAGAGGAAGAGACTGGGAAGGATGACCCAGGCAGAAGAGACACGGAAGAAAAAACATGTTTCTGCTGGATATCATGTGCAGATCAGTGTGGCTGGCATATTTAGTGTGAGAAAGGGAGGGATAAGAGATGCAGATAAAGAGGTATAAGGGGGCTGATGATGGACCTCTGGGCCATTAAGAAGCTTAAATTGTATCCTAGGAGCGATAGGAAGCCACTAAAAAGCAATGTTTCTCCATTTTGGCTCCATATTGAAATCACCTGGGAAGATTTAACACTATTGATTCCTGGATCCCACCCCAGAGATTCTGACTTAATAAGCCTTGGTTGCAATCTGGGCATCAGGATATTTTAAATCTGTCTTAGTGATTCTATTGCACAGCCAGGGCTGAGAGCCACTACATTAAAGGATTTCAAGCAGGGCTCTGATGTTGTCAGAGGCCTGTTTTAGAAATCTCTTTCTGACAGCATATAGAGGAGCAGTTAGAGGCAAGAGCCAATTTAGAGACTATTGCAATATTCCAAATGAGAAATGACATAAGATTGACCGAAACAGTAGTAGTAGGATTGGAGAGCAAGGGCCAGTTTTGAGAGATGCATAGGATGTTAAATTGGCAAGACTTGGGTGACTGGTTAAATGTGTGAACTAAGGAAAAGGGAGGAATCAAGAATGATTCCAAAAGAATTTTGACCATCATACATTACTGGTGGGGTTGTAAAATGGCATATTAATTTTGGAAAATAGATTAGCAGTTCCTCAAAAGCTTAAGCATAGATCATCAGATGACCCAGAAATTCTACTTGTAGAGAACTGAACACATATGTTGCACAAAAACTTACATGCAGATGTTCATGGCAACTAAATTTATACAAACCAAAATTGGAAACAACCAAAATGTCCCTCAACTTATAAATGGATAAATAAAATGTGGTACATTTATACAATGGAATATTATCCTATATAATAAAGAGGGAAAATGCAAATTGACCATCATTCCGGTCAATTTGCACCCACAGCTGAGGCTAAGTTCCCATATTGAGCCTTAAGGAGCAATCAGCAGGGACCTGAGGCTGCGCGCCCACCCACCTCCTGCATGGGGCTTGACAGGGGACATCAGGCTGCTCCCCCGCCCTGGCACCAGGCCAGAGGAACTCAGGCTGCACCCTCTTCCTTGATGCCAGGCCGGGGGACCTCAGGCCATGCCCCCGCCCTGGCCCCAGGCCAGGGGACCTGAGGCTGTGCCCCTCATCCAGCAGGACTTGATGGGGGCCCTCAAGGTGTGCCCTCTGCTCTGGTGCTGGGCCAGGGGACCTCAGGCCATGCCCCCCACCCCAGCACCAGGCCAGGGGACCTCAGGCTGTGCCTCCTGCCCTGGCGCCAGGCTGGGGGATCACAGGCCACTCCCTCTGCCCAGCAGGGCTTGATGGGGGACCTGAGGCTGCACCCCCCCCCCACCTGGCAGGGCTTGACAGGGTAGGACTGGCCGGGTCTGGATCTAGCCCAATGAAGGGGGGCCATCCAAGTTTGGGTCTCGAGTGATTTTGAGGTGCACGTGGGTGGTTGAAGACTTGACTCTGGGTTCCATGGTGCACCCCAGACTCTGACAGGAGGAAGATTTTCATATATGTTTTACTAATTTTCTTTCTTTTTTTAAATTTTGTTTTATTGCTTAAAGTATTACAAAGAGTGTTAAATAAGTCTCCATTTTTCCCTTTGACCTTCCCCCTCCTCTCCTACTCTCCAGTGTCTTGTGTCCATTGATTATGCGTATATGCATGCATACAAGTCCTTCAGTTGATCTCTTAACTCCCTCCCCCCCCCCTCCGCAACCCTCCCGAGCTTTCCAGCTGTGGTTTGACTAATTTTCTTTAATCTCTGACACTTCTATTACAGAGAAAGGGCAAATAGCAATATTAAAATATTTCTTCTAATTAATCCCCTTTTAATGTGCACGAATTTTGTGCACTGGGCCACTAGTTCAAATATAAAACAAAACATATATGCTACAACATGGACAAACCTTGCAAACATTAAGCTAAGTGAAAGAAGCCAGTCACAAAAGACCACATATTGTATGATGCCATTTATATGAAATATCCAGAATAGGCAAAATCCACAGAGGGTGAAAGTAGATTAGTTGCTTCCAGGAGTAGGAGGGGTGACTGCTAATAGATATGAAAGATCTTTTCAGGGGTAATTGAATGTTCTAAAACTAGATTGTGGTGCTGGTTGCACAACTCTGCGAATTTACTAAAAACCACTAGATTGTACACTTTAAAAGGATGAATATTGAATTATATCTCAATAAAAAAAGAATGGCTTTCAAGTTCTTACTTTGGCTGGCTAGGTTAATGATGGTGTCATTTAAACAATGTATAAAGGCTGTAGGCAAAGGAAGATCCCGGGCGAATACAAACATTTAGGAGATGGTAGAGAAAGAAGAGTTCATGACGGAGCCAAAAGAGAAGACTCAGAAGAGTTGAGGAGATGCAGCAAAGTGGGAAAAGAAATTTCATGGGATCCCAGATACATAGAAGATCCAGTTCAAACACTATTATATAATTCTTTGTCCACATTCTCAGTATGAACCCATACTGATCTTGTTTTGCAGATATGGATAAGATGAATTTTGTCTAATGATAAATTCTCTATAACAAGGTAACTTTTTCAATAAAAAAATTTTTTAAACTACATTTTTATTGATTTCAGATAAGAAGTGAGAGGGAGAGAAAGAGAGAGATAGAAACATCAATGATGAGAGAAAACCATTGATCGGCTGCCTCCTGCACCTCCCACACTGGGGATTGAGCCCACAACCTAAGCATGTGCCCTGACTAGGAATTGCACCGTGACCTCTTGGTTCATAGGTCAACACTCCATCACTGAACCATGCTGGCTGGGCTTAATAAAAACACTTTTTAATTCTTTTGTTTTTCTTCTGCTACAAAATTCACTTATTTTCAGCCAGATAAAATTTTCTAACTGCATGCATGGATACATATTGTAAGTTCCTTCTTTGATAAATGTCCTGTTAACAAGAGCCATCTCTAATTATTAAAATGCATACCAAACATATTGTCTCTTAAAATTCGACTTAATTAATTTGCTCTGGCCAGTTTGGATCAGTGGATAGAGAGTCAGTCTGCAGACTGAAGGGTCCCAGGTTCGATTCTGGTCAAGGGCACATGCCCGGTTGCCAGGCTTGATCCCCAGTGTGGGATGTGCAGGAGGCAGGCAATTAATGATTCTCTCTCTTCACTGATGTTTTTATTTATCTCTCCCTCTCCCTACCTCTCTGAAATCAATCAAAATATATTTTTTAAAATATGACTTAATTAAACTGCTAATGCATAAGCTATAATTCTGGTCATTGACATGAGTGGCATGTGACTTTTCACTGATAAGTGCAGAGCAATATTGACATATTACCTCCTAATGACATTGTGTTTAACATGAACATTTTAAAATTCTATTTTACAAGTCCTGGTCCTTCTGGCAGTTTCCCGCTCACCCCTGTGCCTAGAAAGACAGAGGTCACCTCTCTAGGGCAGACTTTGTTCCTCTACCCTCTGTGGCCCCATTATTTCTACAGGTACCCTTAGAGACAAGAGGAAGAGGTATTGTCCCTGGAAGACTGATAAAAGAGCTATTAGAGTGGACTTTTCACATGTTGCCAAAGTTGTCTGCCTCATGTGCTGAGAGTGATTATAAGAGGTAATGTTTATTAAGTGTTTACTATTTTACTGACATAAGCATTTACTCATTTAGTCCTCATAATAACCTTATAAGTTAAGTACTGTTATTATTCCCATTTAAAATATGGGGAATATGAAGCAAAGAGAAATAATTTGCCTGGCACTGTCTATAGAGAGTGGTTAGACTCTAGGAGCATTTGGCCTCAACCATTACTCTACTTACATCTCAGTAAGTAGCACAGAGCAGTGTGGTATAACAGTCATGGGAATGGATTTGAAGTCAGACAGTCAAGTCCAAGCTCTGTAACCTAACAACCAGCTCTATATCATATAGTAATTAATGCAACCCATCTGAGCCTCAGTTTCTTAATCTAAATAAAGGGGATATTAATATTTGTTCTGTATATCTCACACGTTTGTTGTGATGACTAAATGAGATGTGTACTAAGTAAATGTTTAAAACATCAAGCTCTGTACAAATGCAAGAAGGTGGCATTATTGTTTTCCCATAACCTCACTTGGAAGTTGACGCAGAGTAAAAGCTCAGTACTGCTTATTAAAGGAACACACATATCCTGTTCCTTGCTCTATTGAGGACACTAACTGTACTTTATTATAATTCTCTGTCTGGGAATCTGTCTTCCCCATCATAATTGAGTTTGTCAAGAACACTGACCAGAACTTGTCCCCTCTGTCTCCACTGCACCTAGTTCAGTACCTGGCATTGGAAGGGCACTTGATATGTGCTACTAGTTTGTGGAAGTAGTAATGGTAGTAGCAATAGGAGGAGGAGCCCCAGCAGCAGCACTTTGAATGAGTCACTATTTCAGGGACTATAGCACCAGACTGTGGCCAGCAGAGAGCAGCAGAGACTCCCCACCCCCTACCCCAAGCATAGACCTATCCCCATGCACGCCCCTGTATCCGGACCAGGTTTCCTTTTATCTCTAACCTTGCACAGCATTTGGCCTCTCTCCAAAGAAGTGGAAATCATGCTCAATTTGACTAAAATGTTTCCCCAAACCTAAGCAGTTTGCAAATTTCGGCCTGAAACTAGGGCAACAGGAGCAGTTTTAGTCACCAAGGCCATTCCCAACGTTAACTAAGCTGAAGCATCCATGAGGTTGAAACTCCCCTGGGAAGGACAGCACTTACCACTTCCATCACACAAAGCTCAATGAATGTGACAAATGGTCCTATCAACTTTGGAAAGAATTCCTGGCTTTAGAAGATTGAGAACTGGGGACTTCTGCTTTATTTTTTAAGTAGTGCTTTTAAAGGTCCTTTAGAACTGCATATCCACATATTATTCTGATGTTCCACAATTAAGTAGAAAATCAAAGAAAGCCCCACAAGTCCAGGATGGAAGTCATTCAAGTGATTAAATAGATGGTAATTATTTTAGCTAGCAATAGGAAGAAGGGCCCAGCATACTGGTAGAGTGGCTTATCTGCTTGCACTGATGGACCAACCTTATTATTTTTTCCATTTGACGCCAAAAGGCTGTTGAAACTATGGGCCTCTTAAGAGAAGGCAAAAGCTTTATATTTATTTATATGGCTTTTACAAGGTTTCATTTTAATACTCCTTAATTACTATACAGCAGTTGAGTATAGAAATTAAAAGTATGGACTCAGACAAAGTCAGGCTTGAATCTTGTCTCTACAGTTTACCAGCTGCAGGGGCTGGGCTTCTCATCTATAAAATAGCAACACAAATCCTTGCCTTGAAGGGTTATTGTGAAGATTCAATAAGATGATGCATGTAAAGCACTGAGCCCAGAGCCTGCCACATGATGAGTACTCAGTAAATCATAGCCCTATTACTCAAATGTTGTAAGAATTCTAAACACACAAGCAATTATGAATTTACCTTGAGCATAGTCAATGGCAATGATAAGATATTCAAAACAAGCCCTGTTAAAGAAATGAGGCTTTAGAGAAAGCATGTCAAACTCATGGCTGGACATGAGTTTGACATGCTTGCTTTAGAGGGCTGAGGTAATTGCCCAAAGTCAGTCAGAAAATACTAGAGATTGACCTTAAGCCCTGTCTAAAGCCAAAGGCCCTACTTCTAGTCATAAGAACTAAGCCTCCCCTGTCAACTTTGTCTAGAGGAACAATCTATTCTTCCCTCCAGCCTTAGATAACTCAGAGTCCTAGTTTAAGAAAATACCTTTGCCCCCTTGAAGGTCTGTCACCAAGCCCACTGCTCTAACTGAGACTGTTTCCCAGAAAGCCAAGTTATTTGTCTAAGTTCAAAGATTTGGCTGAGCAAGGAAACCTGGAGAAAAAGTGGCAAATATAGTACTCCCTAGCCTTGTACTTCTTGAACATAGAGTATAATTAATATTCTATACATTCAATCATTCATAAACATGGCACTGGGGTGCAGTAATGATCAGGGCAGACATAGCTCACAGTCTAGTGGGAAAGACAGACAAGGAAATAGTCCATTAGGATCAGCACACGTGATCAGCACTATGATAGGGGAAGCCCAGGGAGCCATGGAAGTTCAGAAGAAGGCAGCTAACTCTGCCTTGGGTAGAGATCCAGGAATCATCTGTACAGTTTACTTGTTATATTAGTTAGCCAAAAGTAATATCAATTTAATGAACGAGATGTCCCTGTGCCAGGCACTGTAATAGGCAGAGATGGGTATTGCCCTTCTGAAAGTTGACTCTTTCCTTTAAGAAGTGGGTGGCAATGGTGCTTTTTTTTGGTTTATTTAAAATTATCAACTTTATCAACTTCAGGTAACAAGTAGCAATAACTAAGTCTGAAGAACTCATTGGTTGGATTTTTTCCTGGTTATAACATCTGTTGATTGTTCTTTTTGTGTCACAAAATGGTATTGGTTCATGAGCAAGAAAGTGTACCCGAATTTCCGGAATCTTCTGGCATGGTTATATGTTATGGTATTAGCTAATGGAGTCTTGAAAGACTTGCCTTCAACTTTTGAGGATGAAATCAAACTCAGCATCAGTGATATGAGCAGACATGTTAACACTAAGGTTTGTCCCACCTCCCATGCATGGTGTAGAGCACG
>PVJC01029599.1:0-21767 GCA_004026665.1 Murina feae
CAAGGCTGGCTGGACGCAGGTTTCTGTTCCTTTAAGCTGAGGTGGGCTGAGGTAACGAAACCTCCTCTGCTTCACCTCGCAGCGCAGCGTCTATAATGAGACTTTGTTACTCTTAGTAAGGCAGGCCAGGCTGCTGTTCCCTTCAGCTCCTGAGGATTCTATGATTGTTACATTATTGAAACATGTTTCGGAACCTGCCCGCCAAGGGCCTTGGCCGAAAACAGTATCGCTTTCGCTCCTGCTGCAAGGGACGCTGCCTAAATGTTTACTCAGGTCCGTGAGTGGCGGCCGCCATGTTGGCTGGGCTAATTTGCATACAGCCGCTCTGATTGGCTGGTGGGTGTGGCTTACCCTGTCTCGGAGAAACAGTTAATTTTACTATTTCGCTTTTATTAGTTTAGATTAGCTATATTCCCTATGCTGTACTGTATATCCTCATGACTATTTGTAACTATCATTTGTACTTCTTAATTTATCTTTTTCGCTCAAACCCCCAGGCCTCCACTCCTCTGGCAACCTCAGTCTGTTCTCTGTATCTATTTATCTGTTTCTATTTTGTTTGTTTATTTATTTTGCTCTTTAGAATCCATATGCATATACATGAAATAATATGGTATTCGTTTTTCCTTTTTTCAGATATTTAATAATTAAATTTATTGGGGTAACGTTGGTCAACATGAACATATAGGTTTCAGGTGTGGGTTGCTATGTCATAGGATCTGTATATTCTACCCTGTGCCCACCATCCGAAGTCAGATCTTCTCCTGTCACCATATATCAGGACCCCATCCATCTCCTTCCCCCACACACACCTCTGGCAATGTATTTGTCTTTCTCTGACTTATTTCACTTAGCATAATACCTTCTAGGTCCATCCATGCTGTCGCAATGGTAATATTTCATTCTTTTTCATGGCCCAGTAATATATATATTACAGCTTCTTTATCCACTGGTCTACCCAGTTGGGTCACTTCCATAGCTTGGCTATTGTAAATAATGCTGCAGTGAACATGGAGGTGCATATATTCTTTCAAATTACTGTTTTGGATTGACTCTAATCCCTTTTTTAAAAGTAAATTATTTACGGATGGGTATTTTTTAAATTAACTTTTAAAGGAACTTCTACTAATGAATAATTTCCTGCACACCCATGATGGACTGCCACTCGCCAGTGTCGGTGTGCTTGAGAAATAGGGGTCTCTCTCACAACTGGTTTTGGTAACATCTATCACGTGTAGAGTCCCTTGCTGGGGAATTTGAACTGTTTTCTGACCTAACGATACCCCTTTCCCACATGCAGACTGTAGGGCGGGAACTACTGCTACATTTAATTGACTATCTCGTAACCAATGATGGAAAAGACCTTGAAATCACCCGTTTAATCAATAGCACCCGGATACACATCATGCCTTCAATGAACCCAGATGGATTCGAAGCTGTCAAAAAGCCAGACTGTTTTTACACTAACGGAAGGTAAGGATGGGCTAGTCGATCTTTATTTAAAGTACAACAAAACAACAAAAAGCACCCCCCGCCCCCAAGAAAGTCCCTCCCTCGGCCCTGGGCCAGGAGTTAGGGGACCCTCTCAGAGCCGGTGCCACGTCACGTCACTGCTGCGCTGAAGCTCTCCAGGGCTGCCCGCCCGCTGCTCTCAGGATGAAAAGTGAAATAAAATATGGCTGCTTTACTCCTGTGCCCTCCTTACTGCTTCATTCGCCACTCCTCCTCCCTCACCTGCCTCAGCAGCTCCAACAACCTTCGTCTTCTGGCCCTTTCGGTTCTTTCTCACCTCAGGCCTTCTGCACTTCACACTCCTCAAACAGCACGTCCTCAAAGACTCCTGCCCTGGCCTCGGGGGTATTAGGTCCCTAATTATGCCCATGTCACCTGGCACTTACTCTCAGAGCACCATCTTCAGTGTCCCATTTCCTGTGTAACTCTAAACTGTACACTCCCTGAGGTCAGGAATCCTGTCCACTGTGTCCGTCATTGCTAAATCCCCAGGCCCAGCAAAGTGCCGAGGCCCTCAATTACCACTGGGTTTATTAAGCCAGTACGAGAACTAATCAAAAAGAAGAGTGAGTCTTACAATATTTTTGTTTTAAGTGAACAGATCCTCACGATTTTTCCTTCATAATAAAACACAATATGAAGCTTAGAACCGGGTCACTTGGCCCTTTTCTCTTATCTCCTCCCAGTTCAAAACTCCTGCATCTCTTAATAGCCAGAGCTCTTTCAGATCCGCAGTTGGGATCATCGCATTTACGCTTCAGCACAATCTTCTTCGTAGTTTTAGCCTTTTTGTGGAAATTCGTCTGCCCACCGTAGCCATTCCGCTGCCTGTCCCAACGCTGCTGTCCCTGCGCACCCGGAGGACCCTGTCCCTCTCACCCTGTGTCGCCTTGTGGGGTTGGTGCTGGCCACTTACAGAAAGTCCGGCGGGTTTTAGGAACATTCACTGTGTTTACGAGAGCACTGTCAGGATGGAAAGTAGTATTTCTGGTTTAAACGGTTTTATTTGGTTTCAAGCTGCCTCGGGCAGTTTGGAATTTCTCAAATGTCTAATATACATTTATATTCGTGCAACTAAAAATGTGGTTGCTTCTACCCAAAATAAATAAAATCTCACCATGTGACCCCCCCTTCAAGGTTTTCTAGCATATTTAGCCAGAACCCTTTCCAACTAGCACCTTCCAGTGGTTTCTGTTATCAAGTACTTTGTAACAAACCACTCCAAAATGTTGGGACTTAAAGCAAACTCTTTTTTATTTACTCTCTATTCTATAAGTTAGGGATTTGGGCAGCACAGCAGAGATTAGGAGTGGCTAAGCTCCGTGCATGGTGTCTGGGCCTCCACTGGGGTCTGACTGAGACAACTAACATGGGACCACATGTCTGGAGTCTCACTTCCGATTGTCCCCTGGGTTCCTCATTTCTCTGTGTGGACTCTCCACGTGGCTATCGTTGAGGTCTCGGGGTTCCAAAAGGGAGTGGAAAGAGCTACAGCCCCCAAATGCAAATACTCATCAAACTTCTGCTTACATCCCGGTAGCTACTATCTGCTGGTGAGAGCAAGTCTCAGGAGAGGGGGGCTGCATGTTGTGGGACCGCCAGGTGTGGCTCCCTGGAGGCGGCCAAGGCAACCGTCCACCGCCCTGCACTCACATGTGGAAAATCCACTGGAGCCCCAACAAAATGTTTACACGTTGCACGAATCCACTCCCACACATGCCATTAGTTAACCCTAAAAAATTCTTTCTTTTAAAGGGAAAATAATAACTTCTATGACCTGAATAGAAATTTCCCAGATGCTTTTGAATTTAATAATGAGTCCAGGCAGCCTGAAACTGTGGCAATCATGGAGTGGCTGAAAACAGAGACGTTTGTCCTTTCGGCAAACCTCCACGGTGGTGCCCTCGTGGCCAGTTACCCTTTCGATAACGGTGTTTCAGGTAAGCAAACTTGGGCTGGCTCTGGCTGTCAGAGTCCAGAGTGAAACTGTAAACTCTGCCTCTGAATGGGGATTAGCTCTCTCCCTGGTAACTTCTCTGGCAGGGGTAGAAAGAGCCTCATTTTCTCAACCCTGAGCCATCCTTCCTACAACTTATAAACAGTAGATGGACAGTGTGGTTGAATTGACAAGCAACAGCAGGATTGCTTGACATTCACCAGTGAAACAGTAAAATTAGGATTTCGATGACCTCACAAGAGGCAGCATAGCTAAGGGAAAATAAAACTAGAACAACTCACCTTTCTTTGCTAATCATCCTATATAACCCTATATAATAAAAGCCTGATATGCTAAGTGTCTAACCATTTATTCGATCCTTTGACCAGTTGCTATGATGTGCACTGACCACCAGGGGGAATTCACTCCAACCAGTAGGTTAGCTTGCAGATGGGGTCTGACCAATTGGGACTGGGCGAAGGGCTGGACATGCCCTGGAGCCCTCCCACAGTCCCTCCCTGCCCCAATCGTGCACTGGTGGGCTCTCTCAGCCTGGCCTGCACCCTCTTGCAATCTGCGACCCCTCGGGGGATGTCGGAGAGCTGGTTTCAGCCCGATCCCCACAAGCCAGGCCGAGGGACCCCACTGGTGCATGAATCCGTGCGCCAGGCCTCTAGTATGAGTAACAGTTGCTGACTCCTCTTAAAACTCTGCAGGACGAGGTATAGTCAGGATCTAAAATATGACAGTGCTTTCATTTAACCCCTACAGCACCCAAGGAAACTTGACGGGCCTCCAGAAATCAGCAAGTGACTAAGAAGATACTTAATTGTTAAGCTGAGGAAGGAGTTTGGATTTATAGATGGCTTATTCTGTGTGATGTCACCTTGTGTAGGAAGGAAGGGGAGGGGGCATTCACGGATGTGGGTAGAGGATTTCTCTCTAAGCAATGAGAGCCTCTGAGTGTGAAGTGCTGGTGCTCCTGCTCATGGCACTGAGTGCTGCCTCTGACCGTAACGTCAGCTCAGTGGTCTTGGTTTGTCTTTCACATACAGCAACGGGGACATTACACTCCCGGAGCTTAACCCCTGACGATGATGTTTTTCAATATCTTGCAAATGCCTATGCCTCAAAAAACGTCAACATGAAGAAAGGAGATCAGTGTAAAAATAAAATGAACTTTCCGAATGGGGTTACCAATGGGTACTCTTGGTATCCACTCAAAGGTGAGTTTTTCTCCATTTCTACCAGCTCCTAGCGCCTGCACCAGGGCTACCAGCTGGTTGTCATAAGTGTGTTAGGCACCGTGCGGTCCCTTCCATCATGAGAGCAGAGGGGTGCTGGTCGTTTGAGAGATGCGCAGACATGTTCCTCACCGCCAAGGCTGCCTGCCTTCATTCATTCAGATGCTTGTTCAGCGCTTTCTACGATGAGTCGGGAATGTGCCGAGAAAGATGAACAGGTCACAGCTCTTTACCCCCAGTTTGATAGGGAAGGGTGACATGCAAAGAAGTCATTGCGATGGCAGTATAACGAAAATAAATAGAATTGGGGAAAGGCGCAGTGCACTGGGGGGTAGAGCCAGAACACAGTGGGAAGTGGTGAAGACCGTGGAGAAGTGTAATGCTTACATCTCATCTGTTGGGACAGCCACGGCTTAGATCCAGGTGACTGTCGTCATGCCACAGCGAGTCCCAGTGCTGCCAGATCTTCCAGTTGACAGAACAAGCTGGATCCGTACATGAGGGCTCATGGTTTTAAAGCCGCTTTGCAAGCTAAACAAAATACTCTTCAGACTGGGTACCGTGGGAGAGGGGGGCCTCCAGCTTTCCAACCTTGGAACAGGATGACCAGTGGGAGGGAAGGGAAGGAGACTGCCAGGTAGGGAACATGGAGGGGGGATGCTCTTATGAGGAAACATAATATAAGCAGAAGCCCTAATGTAAGGGATGTGAGAGAACTCACCTTAGTCTGGGAACTGAGAGATAATAGAAGGGACCTAGGCTGGACGGACGAGAGGGAAAACAGGGTGCTGGAGCGGGTGTCCATGGCCTCAGTAGAAAGTGCCCCTTGGAGGTTGGCTGATCTGATCCCAGCTGCAAGCTTCTGCACACAGGCCACTCGCCCAGTTCCTCTGGGTGCAGAGGCTGTCAGTGTCTGGGTGGCTCGCTCCAGCTTTCCAGGTAATATACATAAGCATAGCCCACGAATGCTAGGCAGCAGGACCAGGTAGATACCACGACATCCCCGACTTCTCTGCACTGTCCTACAGCCTCCCTACCTCCAGCTCGGGGCTCCAGCTTAATCCCTGTCACCACAGAGAAGAAAGGGCCCTCCCTGCCCAATAGCAGGGCTGTGCCTCAGATACACTGTGTGCACATTTCCCGGCAGATCCAGATGTGTGGGAAATTAGCGAGGAACCCAGTCTTGCTGCCAGGAATTGTTTCCAAGTGTGCCTGTGTGTTAGCTGTGTATCCTTCAGAGAGGAAAAGGCAGGCAGAGCCCGCTACTTTAAGGAGCCTGAAACAAAGCATTCTGGCTCGGCCTGGGTGTTTGTCAGCCAGGCCTGACGGGCCTTGTCCAGAGGTGCACACACTCTCCGCACTTGGCATTCTCAGCCCCACATGCTTTGCACACCTGTTTTACCATTAAGGTTCCATCTACCTGAGACATAGCCATCGCCAAGTGCTTTTGTTTTGATTCTCCATTTGTTTCCCTCTTCCAGTTCACGGTGAAAATGAGGTCAGAGAAATACAAAACTCTATTTTAAAAAATAGAAAGGACAGAGAAATTCTTCCTGGCTGGAATCTGGACCTACATAGATACTATTTAATATTTAAATAATATTTTTATTTATTTTGACCATTTTTTTAGCATGAAATTTTTTTCTGCTTTAGTACTTCCCAAATACCCTGATGGAGTTGAGCAGGGCAGTTTATTGGGCAGATATCAAGTATAACAAATTAAAATCTGGCGTAAACTACTTCCTTCAGAGTTACTATATATTATCAAATCAAAAATGCCATTGATTGTAAAATACGATATACTACCGAGAAAGAAAGAAAAAAATGCTTCCAGTCAAACTAATGACGCAATGATGTTTTTTAGCCATCAAATTTTAGACACATCCTAATTCAGAGATCTTAAAATATGAAAGGTTTTGCATCTTAGAAAAGATGAAATATGATTATAACCCGTTGAAAACAGGCTCTCAGAGAGAACTGGGAAGTGTGGGTACCAGCAGCCCCAGAGCAGGAGTGCCTGGGCCTCTTGCCTCTCGAGAGTCAGCACAGCACCCTTTTCTTTTCCAGAAACAGCTTGATGTCATGGCTGCAAACACGGCGGCTCGAGCAGGAGCCTGTGCCCTGGTCTGTCACCCTCTGGCTAGAATCCCTGGGCATGTTACCATCTCTGATTCAGTTTCCTCATCTGTAAAATATGGGTAGTTATTGCTCTGAGGCTTAAATGAATTGATACAAAGCTCTTTAGACAGTACCTAGTAAGAGTGAACACTCATTAATGTTGGCCATGATGATTCCCCCAAATTAGTGTACTACTTAGCTTTCCTTTTTTTTAATATATATTTTATTGATTTTTCACAGAGAGGAAGGGAGAGAGACAGAGTTAGAAACATCGATGAGAGAGAAACATTGATCAGCTGCCTCCTGCACACTCCCCACCAGGGATGTGCCCGCAACCAAGGTACATGCCCTTGACCAGAATCAAACCTGGGACCCTTGAGTCCACAGGCTGATGCTCTATCCATTGAGCCAAACCGGTTAGGGCTGTACTACTTAGCTTTAAAATTTTTTTATTTTTAATATTTTTATTGATTTCAGAGAGGAAGGGAGAGGGCGAGAGATAGTAACATCAATGATGAGAATCATTGGTTGGCTGCCCCCTCCCCTCTCTATTGGCCCAAACCTGGGCAGTGTGTCATTGACTGGACGCGTACCAGGGACCCCTTCAGTCCACAGGCTGATGCTCTATCCACTGAGCCAAACCAGCTAGGACTCTAAGAATAATTTTAAAGAAGTGTCACTGTAGTGTACATCTGTTTAAAATGTAATTTAGGAGAAAAAGATAGTTTGAAGCATCCTTTTTGGAATGTGTGATTACACACTACGACCCTTCCCCTGCCCCTCGCTTAATTTTAAGCACAGTTGAACTTCAATCAGCTGTGATCTGGTTACCCATATGGGAAGATTTAGGGTTGCCCTGTCATGCCTGGGTAATGAGTTGCCAAGCCCTGCTTTTATATGCTAATATGCCAACTTCATCTTTTCCTGTTTACGTGTACTTTCCGCGCAACTGTCTGATTCATTGGTCCTCAAGGGCTGGGACTCTTGGCTCCACTCCAATTTTAGAACTTAAAATTATTGACTATGTTTGTGCTTAGGTGGAATGCAGGATTATAACTACATCTGGGCCCAGTGCTTTGAAATTACGCTGGAGCTGTCATGCTGTAAATATCCTCGTGAGGAGAAGCTTCCATTCTTCTGGGATTCCAACAAAGCCTCGCTGATTGAATACATAAAACAGGTGCACCTAGGTTTGTACAATTTCCTGATTAGTTCCTGTAACAAAATGTAACATCTAGCAGGGCCTCTGGGCTGAGTAGATGCAAGCCCCGATTTGTGTTTTCTCAGTCCGGCCCCACTTTCATACAGAACTGACGGCTGAGAATTTTCTGCGTGAGCATCTGCAGCGTTTAGAAATGCAGTGCCCGCAGGTTCACGTGAGAGAAAGTGTGGTGTGTGCTGCTGTAATGTGGGGATGTGATATCAAGTACTTCGAGTTGCACATGTGAGTGACCTGGAGAGCTGGGAAAAGGTCAGGAAAAGGGGTTGTTACATCATCACCCAGTTAGAAAAGAGCTCCGTTTGCTTGTCACCCGCCAGGCATGTCACAGACTCAGAGAACATCGGACATGCCGATGGAGCACCCCTCTCACCCCTCCCACCTTCACGCTGCCAAATGGTCTGGCACCGGGCATCCTCCAAGCCCGTTTTTTTGACAGCTCTGTGGCCTTGATCACAGATGGACAGACCAAATGTGGGGAGAGTGGTAGTTCTCAAACATGAACATTTGACTCACAGGGCGGAGAGGGTGGGTGGGTGTTAAAACAGTTTGCCTGGTCCCACCCCAGGGTGTGTGTGATTCAGTGGGTCCTGAATGGTTAGCATCTCCCTGGGGGATGCGGACACTGCGGATCCAGAGGAACACCCACTGGTGGTGGTGATGGAGTCGCACACAGTTCACGCTCATTTGAGAGCCCTGTGTCTCTCTGGCTAGTGGGGGAGGGGAGGGTGTGGAAGGCTCTTCATCGCCAGAGCTGGAGTTATTTTTCTCCATGCAGAGCGGCTTAGGGGAAGAAATACCAAGAACTGACACAAAAGTTATGCTACCACATCAAGCCATGGTGGGGATGTATGTTTGTGTGGAAGAGGTTTGTATTGTGTGCCTGCTGCATCATTGCGTCATTCCTGTGGCTTTGGAGGGAACGGTAAGGAGCACAGAGGCCCAGGACTGAGTGCAAGGAGGATGAAGAGCTCTCCTCGACCACGTATCCAAACAATGGGTGGCCCTCCCACCTTGCATACCGTTTTCCCATTCCCGTGCCCCCTGCCCAGCACGAGTACGCAGAGGTTACTGGTGACCCCTCAGGACTGTGCCTAACTGGCTGAGACATGTATGGGGTAGGTCGGTTCCCTGCAGCAGATGCTACAACATTTCATCTTTTTCACTAGCATATTAATACCCTTTATTTTACTGTTAATCCTCCTGCCAGCAGGGAGGATTTGATTTTTAGAGACTGAAGGGGAGAGAGAGAGACAGACAGACAGACAGACAGACAGGCATTAATGTGAGCAAGACACATAGATTGGTTGCCTCCCGTACATGTCCCCAACCGGGACCGGGGAATGAACCCACCATCCAGGTATGTGCCTTGACCAGGAATCGAACCTGAGACCGTTTGGCACACAGGCCCAAGCTCTACTGCGGAGCCACACTGGCCGGGCATAACATTTATTAAGCTTATTGTGCCTTTCTTCTTTCTAATTGTCATCAAAGTTTGTTTAGGGTCCTCTCTTGCTTAATATTCTAGTATTTATCCAGTAGATTTTCCTCATGAGACACATACCAGCTTAACCTTTCTGCTGTATTTCTGACTATATCGGTCCTTTAGTGTGTACGCTGCCTATCTTTTCTAAAATTCCTCCTCACCAGCATCAACAGCGGAGGGTCACTGAACATGCACTGGGCTCCACGGAACTGCACCGCTATTTTTGGAATTTCAACCTACTTGTAGAGGTTACTTAGGAAGCACGGAATTAAGGCAGTCCCTGAAGGAGTTCATCGTGCTGACATAATATTGCCAGTGAAGGAGCTTTGTAAACGGTTCAGTAGCATACAGACTGTAGCATAGCTGTTGCCATTATTAATTTGGAAGGCGTACGAGTCCCTTTACACTAGGTCTTGTAAAGAATCCGTCCTGGCTGGCTGGCTCTGTAATGAGATATGCACAACTCACTTAAAAATTATTCATCAGCACATCAACCCTGCCCCCTTGTGGTTTAACACAGAGGTGTTGTTTTTGGTTGTTTTTCTAGCTTACCATGAAACCCTATTTCAAAACACTGATACAGTGTCGTTATTGTTACTGATAGAAGGGTTCTCTTCATACTGGTGCCCAATAGGCAGCCCGAGAATATCTCTGTTTGTGGGTGATGGGAGCAAACACTTCCTTGGCATTGTTCTGGTTTAAGGAAATTGTTGGTATTTGTCAGTCACATTTACTGATACAGTTTCCCCACTCACTAAGGAAGATGCCTCAGATTTTGATCCGCCTGAAGTCTCTGGCCTATCTTGCTATAATGGAGGGGAAGGCCCACACTGTTTTGTCATCTGCTCATGTAAAACCTTGAGCAAGCCACTTGTCCAAATGCCAGTTCCAGTCATTCTGGGCTCTCTCTTCTACTCTGCTGACCTATATACCTGTTATGCCATATCTTTGGATAATTATACCTTTCTTGGTACAGTTTGAAATTAGGAAGCGTGATTCCTCCCATTCTTTTTCTCAAGGCTTCTTTGTCTATTCAGGGTCTTCTGTGATCCCATATACATTTTAGAATTAGTTCTAGTTGAGAAGAATCCCATTAGTATTTCAATAGGGATTGCAGACCTTAAGGCCAAAACAGCAAAAGAAGGCAAATCTGATTCTAGGGGCCTGGCATGCTTGTCCCCCTCTCTGGGGAGAAGCAAAGATGAGGGAGACACAATGTTATCTGTTGCTGTCCTCTCTCCCCAAAGCAGATCTGAACCATGAGGTTTGGGGGATGGCCCACAGCACCCAGAAATCTAAGCAACCTGTCCTGAGGGAATTTGGTCCGTGCTGAGTTCCACAAGCCTATGGGTCCCAGATAGCTGCCTGCCAACCTGCCACCCAATGCAGAGTAGGTGGCAGCTTGGTCATTCGGGGGGAGCAGGGAGTGGACACGCAGTCTCCGATCCCACCAGCGTGGACCCTGCGTGGTGTCCAACAGATGCAGAGTTCCAGTTCTTGCCAGACACGTAGCTGATACATTTCCAAGGGAAGGGGAGCTTTGCATTTGCCTACCTCGTTTTCAGGTGGACCCACAAAATTTAAGTTTCAGATTTTATTCTCCTTTGTTTATTATCTGAGCTTTTTTCAAAATTTTACTTTTTTGTTCCCCTGATGTAATAGTGCTGGCTCTCTCTGCATCTCTTTGGAGCTACTGGTCTTTTTCCAATATTTCAATTTCAACATATGAAAATAAATTGTGTCTTCTGGTAAAACAATTACTCCCCTCTAAAGGAAAGGTTTGATGGCGCCTGGACAAAATATTGTAAAGACATGTAAGGTATGAAGACAGCTTCTCTTTGGCTGATGTATGGGGTTCCCCTCCAATAGAAACTCCATATTTAAGCATGTCCATGTTAGTTCAGCAACAGTGACATTCAAATACCCCAGCGCTCCCTAGCTTGAAGAACTGCCTCTAGGTTTGGAATGTGAAATAGAGAATTTAAAATGAGAAGTGTTTAAAATGTAAATGACCTTTTATTAACGAACCATAGTTCTGAAATTTTGAGGTAAGGGGTATGGCATTGGTTCAGTGTGGGCTCTGGAGACTAGCATGGACTCACAGATAGGCTATGCCACGTAGATGGTTACGTGAGTTCAAGAAGGTTATTGAATAATCCAATATCTTAGTTTCCTCACCGTGTAAAGCTGTGGTAATAACATATGGTTGATGTGAGGACTCAATGAGAAAATTCACAGTAAGCACTTAGCATAGAACCTGAAATATACTAATTGACCAGTAATATTCAGTTATTAGTAATGATAAGACTCCATCAATCAATTACATACTCCCAAGCAACCCTGTGATTATAATTTTGTACCCATGTAGTTTGCCTGACTGTGAGACACTATTGAATCCCTTGCATAGATAATTACCCTGTTGTAAAGTAATACATTGGTATTGTTGAGTTTTGTTTAGGATTTTATGGAATCTACTTGTAGCAAAGTCACAGTGCCAGTTTGGTGACTGAGAAAACAACTTGAAAATGACAGGAATGGATTTAGGATTTTATGCTTTCTAATTTTGATATAACATACTTAACCTATAAATCAGCTTGGTAGCTTGGTTGTATTTTAATTACATTAAACATAAGTTTGCCAAGTTCTGGATCAAGATGATGATGTAAGGAGGATCCTGAACTCGCCTCCTTCCACAGACACCAAATCTACAGCTACAAATAAAACAAATTCCTCTGAAAGAAACTCGGAAACTACCTGACAGACTCCTACATATTGAATGAATAAGGAAAAAACACACATTGAAACTATTGGAGAGGCTGAGGCACAATCTTGCCATAAACCTTATTCCAAGCACAGCACTCACAATCAGGAAGGAACTCACAACTCTGTTCTCTGAGGTGTGAAGGGTTTGAACCTCACATCTGGCACCCCATCTTCTAAGAACTGCACTAGAGAGATGAGCCCCCAAAACATCTGACTTTGAAAGGTGAGGGTCTTGCATCCATGAGCCCCACAAGGATATAGAAAACTAAAACAGTTCTTAGAGGGCTCATAAGACTCGCCTGGCTGTCCCCCCACATAGACAGTCAACTGAGAAATGCCCAGTCTCTCTTTGAAAGAAGCCGGTTTGCTTGTCTTAAAGATTCAACCCAAGGGACAGGCCTCTAATTTAACCCACATCTAGGTACCTACTGAAATATTCTCCATCGGTGGAGACTGGCAGGTACCATCATTCCATCTCCCTCCTAGTTGCCAGTATCTCCACATCCCCCTTTCCCCAAAAAAAAAATGTGACTAAAAAATTGGCAGAGGATCTGAATAGAGATTTTTCCATAAGAAGAATAATAGCCAACAGGGACATGAGAAGGTGCACAACATCAATAATCATCAGAGAAAGGCAAATCAAAACCACCATGAAGTGTATTGCCTCACACCTGTTAGAACGGCTATTATCAAAAAGACCAGAAATGGCAAGTGTTGGTGAAAATGTGGAGAAAAAGGAACGCTTTTACACCATTTGTGGGAATGTAAACTGGTACAGTCTCTGTGTAAAAACAGCATGGGGGTTCCTCAAAAAGTTAACACAGAACTACTATATGATCCAGCAATTCTACTTTGGGGGAAACACTAACTTGAAGAGATCTCTGCACCCCATGTTCACTGCAGCATTGCTTACAATAGCCAAGACATAGAAGCAACCTAAGTGTCCATCAATGGATGAATAAAGAAAATGTGGTATATATTGACAATGGAATATTATCCAGCCATAGGAAAAGGGTGAAATCTTGCAACAGGGATTGACCTTGAAGGTGTAATGCTACGTGAAATAAGTCAGAGAAAGATTCCGAGAACACCTTGGTAGCTGCCAAAGGCAGGGGGTGGGAGAAATGTGTGGTCAAAAGGTACAAACTTCAGTTCAAAAATAAATTAAGTCCTGGAGATGTAATGTACAGTGTGGTGGATATAGTTAAGAATACTGTATTGTAATTGGAAATTGGCTGAGAGTAAATGTTAAAAGTTATCATCATAAGGAAAAATTGTAACTAGGTTAACTAGACATATTGTGGTGATCATTTCATAATATATACATATGTCAAATCATTATATTCCATACCTGAAACTAATATGTTATATGTCTATTATACTTCAGTGTGTTTTTTTTTAAGTTTTTCTTCTCAAACATTTTATTAACTCAGAACAGCTCATAAATATTGGGCATATTTTACTTAAGTAATTACAAGAAAATTTTTTCATATGCCATAATACATGGTATTAACATTTAATTCTCGTTTTGTGTTACAGGTATAAAGGGTCAAGTTTTTGATCAAAAAGGAAATCCATTACCCAATGTAATTGTAGAAGTCCAAGACAGAAAACATATCTGCCCCTATAAAACCAACAAATTTGGAGAGTATTACCTCCTTCTCTTGCCTGGGTCATATACGTTAAATGTAAGTACACAGTTCTAGTTATTGGTATTAAAATACTACAAAATTCACAGTACTTACTCACCCAGAAGGAATATAAAGTATGTCTGGCAAGTCCAAAAGTAGTACATGAGGACAAAGGAAAAGACATCAGACTTGCCTGTCAGGGACTGAGAGAGGTAAACATGAGAGGAACAAACCAAAAAAACTTTTTTTCCCAACTAGTAGTTAATATTTTTTATAAAAGCTAAATCCTATTTCTTTTTATACTTTTTATGATTAAAAAAAGAAAAAAACTTTATTAATAATAATTAAATAATGTAGATAGAGTGCTTGCAAGCTTTATGAAATACCATTTTAATGCCCGTTTCATGAAACATAATTTCTGCTGTTAAAAAAAAATAGATTCGGCCCGACCAGTGTTGCTCAGTGGTTGAGCATCAACCTATGAACCAGGAGGTCCGTTGATTCCCAGGGAACATGCCTGGGTTGTGGGCTCCGTCCCCAACAGGGGTTTGCAGTAAGCAGCCAATCAATAATTCTCTCTCATCATTAATGATTCTCTCTCTCTCTCTCTCTCTTCCCTCTCCCTTCCTCTCTGAAATCAATGAAAATATACTTTTAAAAAATAGATTTTAACACAATTTCCATAGGATTTATTATAAGTAAAATTTGATGCTCAAAACATAGCACTATGATAGGTGATAGACATGTTTTGCAGTCCTTTCAAAAGCAAATGATAAGTTTCCCGACCAATGCAAGTAAAATTACAGGTTTTAATTTTAATTAAGACGCATGTGTCTGAGTCCTTTCTTCCTGGTAGAACGCATGGACTGGTTTGAGCCCAGGTAAGCTTATGTAAATGCACTAAATGAATAAGTGTCTGATTTAGTTGTCCAGATTGTGTCTCTTATTCTTTGATGATATGACTTTCCTCTAAGAAATTCAAGATTCTCCACTTTGCTTAGTGGGTCTAATGTCAAGCGTAGCAGTTGTTCTGAGCAGAGCTACTCCTAGGAAAAGGTAGTCTATTCTGTAGGAAAAGCTGGCTTTGCGTTTCATTATTTCATCTTCAGAACGTAATAAAGGCCTGGTTTTCAGTTTATAAACTATAGAATTAGAGCTGCCCTGCTCCATAGGTTATTCCTACAGTGCCCAGCAGTGGCGCTCACCAGTTGTTAATCCTGTTAGGAATCTCTCCTCCTACTGAATGGATAGAGCTATAAAATTGCAACTCACTGTGACTCTATATTTTTTAAAAAGCCTTTGTTTTCCTGTTATATGCTGTGACATTTCCATTCTATGGGGGAAGTGTGTTTTCCATGTAGTAAATATAAATTAATTTTATGTAATTCCATAAGTAAGCCACACCTTTATACAATAGTTATGAATAGTTCATTTCCAGTTAGACCAATACAGTACATGTTGGCTTTACCTACTAGTTCTAGGACAAGATTGCAAGGCTAGACTTCGGAAATGGAAATGAATGGCTAAAATACATACAAATTAATAGGTATGTAAATGTTCCATTCTTTTCTCTCTTGGCCATATATCATAAGAGCATCTCTCAATGGACATGATCTATAATTAGTTTAGCATTTCTTTTATTTTTCCTGATCATTGCCTTCAACAACAGAAAATAAGTCTAGCTGAAGATTCAGACTCATGAACAAAACCAGGTAAAATTAAAGCTTTATAAGGAAGCAGTAAATTTGTACACTTAGATCAGCTGCAAGGAAATGGAATAAATGAAGAAAATAATCCTGATTTACAAAGGATCTTAATACCCAATCAGGATATTAAGTACAGACTTGGGACAAGAGAAACAGCTCTGTTCCTTTAAGCTCCATGAAAATGATGGGCAGGATGAGTCTGCTACCTCCTCCTCCTGACCTACACCTCTCGATAAAGGACCTGTCTTTATTTCACTTTGTAATTCTTGGCAACAGCATTAACAACTATGGTTCATATCAACAGACATTGGGGAACTCTTTCAATGAGCAGAACTGAAGTGGTTACTAGCCTGGGAGGCCTGGCAGGTTGTCCCATGTGTTTCATAAAGGCTGCGTTTGAGTGGTGGATATTAGTGTTTGCACCACAAGACATCTGAAATCATTCAGATAACTTTTTCTTGTTTCTTCTCAGGTTACAGTCCCTGGACAAGAGCCATACCTCACAAAGGTGATTATCCCCAAAAAATCCCAGGACTTCAGTGCTCTTAAAAAGGATATTGTATTTCCACTCAGAAGGCAATTAGATTCTATCCTAGTATCAAATCCTTCATGTCCTGTGATTCCTCTATACCGTATTTTGCCAAGCCACTCAGTCGCAACAAAGCCTAGTCTGTTCTTATTTTTAGTGACTCTTTTTCACATATTGTTAAAATAAAGCAAAATGTGAAACTCAACCCCATCACCACCTGGAATCAGGGATTACTCATGCCAGGTTACTGCAAATCTAACTCCCTCTGTGAGAGTTAGACAAACTAGGACTGGACAAATGCCACCGTCCTTCCCTAAGAAGACAAATGGTTAAATCTTGTAATGAGAAATGTGTGGTGATAACAAAAGGAATTATTTAGTTTTGATGATGAATAGAAGACACCCACCTATCAAGTACTGCCCACTTACACTTCATTGTAAAGTCATCTTAGAAATTTGTAAGAAGTTAAACTTGAGGAGCAAAAATGAAGTTCCTGCAAGAAGAAGAAAAGAAAAGAAGTTAATTCTGTGTACAGAGAGACAGATGAATATATGCAATGAACATTTACTGATCACCTATCTCATACAAGACCTTGCTCTGAGTGCTATATATATGAAGAGACGGTGCCATATATCATTAGTTCTCAGGGCAGGGAAAAAACAAGACTGGGGATGTTTAGCTTTGCAAATGTCCTAAGGAAATATGAAAGAAAATAGGCAACCTTGTCTCAGTGGATCAAGAAAATAGGGGCCTAATAGGATGACAAGGTGTTGCCTACAGAGTCCAAAATATGGGTCATTTAAGTGCCCCTGCCATTCTGCACCTGGATGCCACAGCCCTCTGTCATGCTGATAACCCCCAAATGTGTAATTTTAGCCTCTTGCCTGAGCTTCAGACTCACATCCAACTGCCCACTGGATATATATCCACCTGGATGTGACCCAGAGGTACCTCAAACTCATGCGAAAATGGAACACACTTTTCTCCCTAGAGCTGTTCTTCCTCCTGTATCCTGTCTCAATTCCTGGTACCACCAAACCTGGAAGTTGTCCTTGATACTTCTTCCTCCTCTCATTCCATATCAATCACTAAAGACTATAAATATTGATTCTACCCTCCCTCCAGCACTACTAACACTGCCAAGTTCCGGCCATCCCAGCTCCCCTGCACCACTGCAACAGCTGTACGGTCACTTGCTCCCAGCTTCCTCCTCTTCAGGTCCAGCCTCCACGCAGCACTGGGGAAGGGGGTCTCTTTAAAACAAAAATCCACAACCTACTGACACCTAATTTCCTGTTGTGTCCCTGTGCCTGGAATGCCATTCTGACCCACATTTTTCCCCTCCTCCCTCTTTTACAACTCGGTTCACCAGGAAGCCTTTGCTGACCATCATTCCATTCCTTTCGATTTCACCTCCTCCCAGTCAACCTGGGGACCTTCCTCTTTGCCCCCCAAATAAAACAGGTCACCTCTACTATTGGATTTACGACACTGTATTATAATCTACTTCCAGGTATGAGTTTTTTCTAGTAGAGTGAGCTCTTTGGGACCGAGGGGCTAATTTGTTTGAAAAGTGCATTTTTTTATATCCTCAGAGAACATCTTAGAAATTAAATGAATGAACAAAGGGTTGCAGCCATCTGCTACTCCCAATCTTTCCCAGAAATTGTATAAAGCTTTGAGTTAAACTAGATCCCATGCTTTAGCAATTTCTGGTTCCTAGTAATGCTGACAGAAGTGTGTTTTCATATATGTATCAAGAAATAAATTCAAATACGGTGCTTTTACTGGACTTTGCATTTATCCTAAGCTTTGTAGTAAAGGTATTATGTTACCTATTAACTCTAAGGCTGCCTTTTTTTCTTTTTTTGAAAACAAAATTTTTATCATTAGTACTCAATATGAAGGAATTATTGTCCACTACAGTGACAGTTAACCTAACTTAAAACATAATATAAGGGGAAGTATCAAACAGAAAATAGAACTATACTTGGCTTGGTATATGGTGAATGCTTGAGAACCATACGTGAATTGGAGATACATAAGCATTTAGAACCTATTCTTATGCCAAGCTTATCCTATCTATACAAAATCATACATGTTTAATATAAACAAAATTTATAATCTTTTAATCACTTCTTTAAAATCTGGCAATAACCCAAAATATCTTGACCATTTCTATTTAAATAAACCATAACTTATTATGCTTAAAAATATATGTTAATATATTACAGAAAATTATTTGGTATATTACATATACAAGTATATGAAATTTGGCTTGATTTGCCATTAAGCCCTAAAGAATTTTTCAATCAGGCATTCTGAGTTCTAACTTTTCCGAAGACAGCAAATTTTTTTCCTTTTTAATCTTATTTTTTACTTTTATTGTTAATTTTTAAATTAAATTTATTTAGGGTGACATTGATTAACAAAATTATGGTAGCAATTTTTGAAGAAACATGAACTAAAATCTGAATTGGTTCATGAGCCATAATGTTAAGGAAATGTTTTTAAAATCAGAAATTTTACCAGAATCAAAATTATTTAGAGATGAGCAAAACAACTAAAATAATCTCCAAACCAAATCCACGCCAAACCTGAACTTAATTCTGAGCAGGTTTGGGGTACATATTTTCAGCAATGCCCTATGGTTTGTAGCAAGAGTTAGTGAGTACAGCTATACCCTCCACTGATCCAGTGAAGTGTGCAAGAGGAGTAACAACTATGAAATTCCGACCAGATCCCACATCTCCCTACAGAACAGCTTCCCTGCTGTTCCCACCCTCCTATGTTCCTCAGGTTCTAAGTTCAGATATAGCTCCTTACATAGAGAAACCAATGTGGTAAAGGTTTTCAAGATAGAAGAAAAGATAGCAGGGGGCAGGAAAATGATGCTTAGGTAGGAGCCCTGGGTTCAAGCCCACGCTGCATTCAGTCTCCTTACCTGTAA
The DNA here is from genome assembly GCA_004026665.1 of Murina feae. Classification (NCBI taxonomy): domain Eukaryota; kingdom Metazoa; phylum Chordata; class Mammalia; order Chiroptera; family Vespertilionidae; genus Murina; species Murina feae. The sequence continues at coordinate 19,095 of PVJC01029599.1, forward strand.
AATGAAGGCCTCTGCTTGCCTGATTCTGTGACTGCCAGAAGCGGCAGTGTGAGAGCTGCACTGGTGCTGTTTTTGGTGCTTGCCCAGGTGGAGGAAGGATAATTAACCCGCAAGGGGTCAGTATTTTAAAGGCTGTGTAACTTATCCAGGACCAAATCTTTTGCCTCAGCTGCAAACAGAATTGGTCTGAAAACAAATGAAACATTGGTTAGCTAGAATGCTCATTTAATTACACTTAAGGAAACTTGCATGAAGTAACAGTTTTTCTGATGTAGGTACTCAAATTATGTAAACACTAGAGGTCCAGTGCAAAAGGTCCCTAGGACAGGCCAGCAATCCGGGCCAAACGGATTCCCCGCCTTCTCACCTCCTCCTTCCCTTGCTCCCTCAGCACCCTGCTTCCACCCCCTGGTGGTCAGCACACTTCATAGTGGGTGATCAAACTCCCAGTCTCCCAAACTCCCAAGGGGCCACTTTGCATATTAGCCTTTTATATATATAGATGAGCGAATCTTTAAAGAAATGTTGCTGAATCCCTGCAGGTTAAGTGTCAGTGTTAATTTGGGTGCCTCATTTACCACATTCAGACTTGAGTTGTTGGATGTACTTGATGTTTTGTTCCAGAAGCAAATTTGCGTGTTCTACCTTGTAGAAAGTAAAAATACCTGGCACTTGATTGGAAATAGTGTTTCCTAAGTGTACAAATTAAGAATGTAAACTTTTATTGGGTATTGTCCATGACTACCTCTGAACTCAGTAAATCTAAAATGTATCTTATTCTCAATAAATTAATATTCATGTAAACCATGGATGCTGTTTCTTTCTGTTACATTACCTTGAAAACAAATACTTACACAAGTGTAACAAAGTCCACATACTAGGAAACTGATTACCACTGAATAAAGCCTGGTAAAGACCAGATTTAATCATCCTTTATGAAACAATACAATAACTCTTCAAAGCCCAGGTAGTTCTTTCATAACTTTATGATATACTAGAGGCCCAGTGCATGAAATTCGTGGATGGGTATGGTCCCTAGGCCTGGCCAGCGATCAGGGGCAACCGGCAGGGTGATGGGATGGGGGGGCCCTACTGGCACCTGTCTTGGTGAGCCTGGTGCCACCCACTCACCAGCCCCACACATTGCTGCCACTGCTAGCCTCCCTCTGTGGTGCGTTCAGGGCGGGGGCAGGGGGAGGACCTGCTGGCACCGCCGTGGCTGGCCTGGGACCTGCAGGTTGGGGATAGCTCCTGCATTGAGCATCTGCACCCTTGTGGTCAGTGCACGTCACAGTGACCAGTCGTTCCACCATTTGGTTGATTTGCATATTAGGCTTTTATTATATAGGATACTCGTCCTAATGTTATATTCCAAAATAATTTGTACCATGGGGTAGATAATGAAAAGTGTGCCTTCTGGTAAAAACAAAACAAAAAAAACTGGAAAATTCACAATGCACATGAATGTAGTTTAAAGAGTCTGAGAAATCATATAACAAAGAAATAGTGTTTCCCAAACATACTTAGCCATGGAACCATTCACAAATAATTTAGCCCAGTACATCACTTTGAAATCACTTTCCTAGATTTCCAAATACACTTTGGGAAATGTTGATATAGAAAGAAGTCTTTAGTCCTAATTGCTAAATAAATAAATAAATGTCCTAAATAATAAAGTACTTTTGAAACACAGAGCATAGTTATAACTTGCCTTCTACAGGAATTGGAAAATAGCCCTTACCCTATGTCCATGCAACCTGATACAAATTTCTAGTCACAGAGAATCTGGTCTTGAGTATGTATGCCCTCAAAGTTTAAATGAGAAAAGGCCAGTAGGAAACAGCTAATTTACAGGTACCAATTTCTAAAAGTGATAACTCTCAATTTAGAAAATAAATTGGGAATAGTTTTCTTATTTCCAAAAGAGAAGTCATTTGCAGAAATTTCCTGGTATATTTTAGACAGACTTCGATATTTAAATTTGCAACTCAGAGCACCCATTACTTCCTATCCTGACTCCACCCCCAAAAAACAAGGCACAATCTTTTTCAAAATGTTTTAAGACCATGTTTTTATCTATTTTTAATTTATTATTGAAAGTATTACAGATGTCTTCATTATCTCCCCTCCATCCCTACCTCACCCCCAGCTTTCACCACACTATTGTCTATGTTCATGGGCTATGCATATAAGCATATAAATTCTTTGGTTAATCTCTTCCTCACCCACACCCACCTTCCCTCAGACTCATCAATCTATTCCATGCTTTTATGTCTCTGGATCTACTTTGTTCATCACTTTATTTTGTTCATTAGATTCTACGTATGAGTGAGATTATGTGATATATGATAGCTGTCTTTCTCTTGGCTTAGTCCATTTATTATTATAATCCGCGGGTCCCTTTACACTATCTCAAAGGGTAAGAAATCCCTCTTTTTTACTGCTGTGTAGTATTTCATGGTGTAAATGTACCACAGCTTATCTTTTTTTTAATTTTAATTTTTTAAAATATATTTTATTGATTTTTCACAAAGAGGAAAGGAGAGGGATACAGAGTTAGACACATCTATCAGCTGCCTCCTGCACATCACCTACTGGGGATGAGCCCGCAACCAGGGTACATGCCCTTGAGCAAAATCGAACCTGGGACCCTTCAGTCTGCAGGCCTATTCC
>PVJC01029600.1:0-21693 GCA_004026665.1 Murina feae
TCATCCTTCCTTTTTCATGAAAGGTCACAAAGGTTTTCAGCTGAGTCATTTTATTAGCCTTTTTCTTGCTTATAGAATTGTGGTGACCCAACAGCCTTCTTCCATTTTGCCCTCTTCCTGCATCTTTTATTCCAAGCTGTAAGTGTTTCTGCTGGTACAAAATTCTCAAGAATCTCATGCTTCTCCTGTTTATGTCACTAAAATTCGTTTCATTGGACAAGCAGCTCTATTATATATCTTTCCAGAATAATCCCGCTTCAATTCCCAGCTTCTACTGAGGCAGCTGAGGTGATCCATGAGCAGCAATATGCCTACTCTCTTCAAAGAGCCTTCAGTGTATTCCTGGTTTTAGAAGTAACTTTTCATCCTTCTAAAACCAGTTGTTCTCAACCTGAGGGTCGCGACCCCTTTGGGCGTTGAACAACCCTTTCACAGGGGTTGCCTAAACACATCCTGCATATCAGATATTTACATTATGATTCATAACAGTAGCAAAATTACAGTTATTAAGTAGCAATGAAAATAGTTTTATGGTTGGGGTCACCACAACATGAAGAACTGAATGAAAGGGTCGCGGCATTAGGAAGATTGAGAACCACTATTAAAATGCTAATATAAGGTTACTTTGCCACATGATTGGCTTTCTATCCACAGCATGCTTTCTTAGCAGTGAATCTCCTAGAGGCAGCATTTTTTTGCAAACTGGATAGGCTGGGAAGTTCCCAAATCACCAAGTCCTGGTTCCTGTTTGCTTAACATTCTTCTTTTTATCCATCTCCTTTCTCTTGTGTTTTACTATAAGCAGTAAGAAGAAACAAGGTTACATCTTCAACATTTTTCTTAGAAATATCTTCTGCCAAATCTCCAAATTCATCACTTACAAGTTTTCTTTTCCACACAATTTCAGTTCACAATTCAGCTAAGTTTTCTGTCATGATGTAGCAAGGATTCCCTTTCCTCCACTTTTCAAAAACAGGTTCCTCATTCCCATCCAAAACTTTTCCAGCTAAATCTTTAACATCCATATTTCTGTCAATAGTCTGTTTATGACAATTTAGGTATTTCCTAAGCTGGTATACATTTTCTCTATCATGCTCTTTCTCCCTGTCAGGTCCTAACCAATGGAATCATTAACATCCATATTCCTACTAAAATTCTATAAAGGCATTCTAGGCTCTCTCTATTATATTACTCAGAATTCCTCTGGCCTCTGCCTATTAGACAACTTCAAAGCCACTTCTATGTCTTTGTTATAGTAGCACCGCACTTCTGGTACAAAAATCTAGATTAGCTTTCTATTGCTTCTGTAACCGATAATCACAATTTAGTGGCTTAAGCAAATGCATGCTTACTCCTATTAATAAAAGTCTATGTGGTCATCACACCCTCATGCCATGACACCCTCACACCACAATGAGTGGCCACCAGGAGACTGTGTGTGTGGCACAGAGGCAGGGCCCATGGCCCGGCCTACCTCTTTGAGGCAATCAATCACAGGGCTCCCATACTGTGAGAGGGCACAGGTCAGTCTGGGGGACCATCCCACACACACACAAGTGCATGAATTTCATGCACCGGGCCTCTAATATCATATAATTCTGGAGGTCAGAAGTCTGAAATGGGTCTCTCTGGGCTAAAATCAAAGTTTTGGCAGGACCGCATATTTTTCTGGAGGCTCTAAGAAAGAATTCATGCTCTTGCTTTCTCCACTTTTTAAGAATTCCCACATTCCTTATCTTCAAAGCCAGTAATAAAGTGTGTCTTTCTCATACTGTGTCACTCTGACTCTGACACCATGGTCACATCTCCTTCTCTGGCTCTAAGCCTCCTGCCTCCTTCCTATATTTATGAAGATCCTTGGAACTGCACTGGGCAATGAAAACAATCTCCCCACATCAAGGTTCACAACCTAATTGTCTCCGCAAAGTCCATTTTCCCACGTAAGGTCACATCTCGCAGATCCCAGGGATTTGAAAGTGAACATCTTTGGGGAGGCATGTTTCTGCCTATTACATTTTCATCTTGAGAACAGCTCCTCATCAGTTACTGCAATCAATTGGTGTCCAGTCCCCTGTCACTCAGATGGCATAACTTTGAAGTGCACATTTTCCATTGGCCCTCAGAGTTTCCCAGCAGTCTAGACTGCACTGAATTGTTCAAATTACTGGTTGCCTCCCTTTCATTTTTTGCTTCCTTAACTGGGATTTCTTATGGGCTATTTGGGAGCTTATTTTCCAAATCATCTATTTGCACTCATATTTTTGTCCCAGGGTCTTCTAGAGAAACCCAAACTAAGACAAATGATTTTTCCTCCATGTTTCAGTTTGCTGTGGGGGGGGGGGGGAAGGTATGACATTATCTCCCCTAACTTTCTTCCAAGGAATGTTAATGAATAAGAAAAGAATAACACTCATGAAAGTGCTTTGGAAAAATCTTGAATGAAGGGGCACAGATGTATGGCACCTTGACTTAAGCCTAGCCAACATTTTTTCTTGATAAAGTGAATTGGTAAATATTAGTTGATGTATATAAAGCAGTTGTTCTCCCCTGGGGTCAATTTTTCCCACTGGCAACATTGGCAATATCGGAAGACATTTTTGATCGTCTCAGCTGAAGAGGGAGGAGGGTCTTGCTATTGGCATCTAACGGGAAGATGCCAGGGATGCTGCACATCTTATAACTCAGAGAACAACCTCCACAAGGAAAAAATCATCCCATTTAAACATCAATAGTGCAACTATTAGAAAACTCTGCTCTTAAGACAGAAGATTAAATTGATCTACGTTGTTATTAAGTTTGTAAACACTAGAATTATTATTTATCTCCTCAAAGTTTGCAGTTGCTCAGTTCATTGTGTGTTTGAGAATTAATTGTATTCCAACCATTGGCTAGAGAAGCCATTATATAAATAATTTAATGTTATCTTCATAAACACCTTTTTTTTTTGGTGACATTGTTAATGTTTTTGTCACAGGACCATAGCAAAACACAGTGTAGATGAATTCCAAAGTTATTCTAACTAGCTTATAAAAGCTGGTACTATATAGTAAACAGAGGCCAAAATGCCATCAAAACCAGGTTCTGCCTTATCCGATGGAATAGTGCAAAGTGAACTTGCTTAAAATATTTCCTTTTTCTCCCTTCCCCCAACCATTTATACCTAATATAACACAAATAAATTAAAACTGAGACATTAGTTACTTAAAAACCTGAGCATATTTAGAAGTATTTTTTCATTATTTCTACATTCCATTTTCTATATGTATAATTGATTTTTTTTTACAGAGAGGAAAGGAAAGGGATAGAGAGTTAGAAACATCAATGAGAGAGAAACATCGATCAGCTGCCTCCTGCACACTCCCCACCGGGGTTGTGTCCGCAACCGAGGTACATGCCCTTGACTAGAATTGAACCTAGAACCCTTCAGTCCACAGGCTGATGCTCTATCCGCTGAGCCAAACCGGTCAGGGCTCTACATTCCATTTTCATCTTCCTGCTTCCTGCTTTCTCTTTTCCTCTATTCATTTTACTACTTCATATTCTCCCATTTTCAACCTCATCATCTTTCCCCTTATTTTCTCTCCTCTCCTTTTCTTTCCTGCCTGTCCTATCCCAACCCTTTTAAAAACATTTTTCTTGTCCTCAGAACTACAATCTTCTTGTTAACTGAGTGGCACTTGCAGGAAGGATTTAACTACCTTTCCTAGGTTCTCTATAAACACCTAAACTTGAGCCATCTGGGTATTATAATGTTTCCTGTAAAGCCTGTCATTGGCCAATCATCTATTTTGACTGACTGCACAAGAAATTTTGTAAACTAATTTTTCCCTAGGGCACCTCAGTCACTTTATTAATTGTTTTCTTCATCACAAATGTCTCTTATTCAATAATAAACTGGGAAATTTTTTTATTAAACATAAGCTGAAGTCTCTTCTAATTGTTTGCTTGCTTTTTTAAAACTTAATTATACTATGCCCTCATAGCTTAGATTTATAGAAATCTTAATAAGAAAAGGATCTTCTAAGAAAAATTGTTTTAATATCATAGGATGCCAATATTGCCTCAAAACAAGCAAACAAATAAAATCAGAGGATGAAACAACTTCTAAATTTCATTATGTCAAAGAAGTCAGAAAAATATTTTTAAAAACACACAAAAGGTAAAGATATAAGGACCTTGATTTTGATGTTCTATGATACTCCTCTTATTCTTGTAGATAAACTAGGGGCTCAGTGCAAAAAAAATTTGTGCACTCAGGGGGGTCCCTCAGCCCAGCCTGTGCCCTCTCACAGTCTGGGACCCCTTGGGGGATGTTCGATGGCTCGAATGAGGTTTCTGGGGTTTATTTATCTACTATAATTGAAATTTTGTTGCCTTGAGTGGAGGCCTAGGCAGGCAATGAAGCCTCCTGTTTCCTTTAGCTCCGTGGCTTCTGTAATTGAAGCATTGTTGCCTTGAGCAGAGGCCTAGCCAGCCTAGGCAGGCAGTTGCAACAGAAGCCTTCTATTTGCTCTAGCTCCGTGGCTGTCGGCCTCCATCTTGGATGGGTTAATTTGCATACGGCCACTCTGATTGCCTGGGGGCATGGCTTGGCTGGTGGGCATGGCTTAGGTGTCTCAGAGTGATGTTGATTTGCATATTGCTCTTTTATTAAATTAGATATTGTTTTCATTTTATTTATTTATTAGAGGCCTGGTGCATGAAAATTCATGCACTGGAGCAGGGGAGGGGTCCCTCTGCCTGGCCTGGCCCCTCTCACAGTTCAGAAGCCCTTAGGGGCAGGAGGAAACGAGCCATCAGGGGAAGGCAATACCCTGATCACACCTCTGCTACTGTCACTGCCAGCAGTGCAAGCCTTGCCCAGCCCTGGTTACCTGAGCCTCAGGCAGCTGCCATCCAAGACTTCCCTACACCTCGGGTGTCAGCTGGGCAGCTGAAATCCGAGACTTGCCTATGCCTTGGCTGCACCACGCACCTGCCATCTCCCGAGCTGGGCTAAAAGGACTGGGGGACTCTGGCGGAGCTGAGGGCACTGGGCACCACCATCTTGTGGCTATGGGTGCCGCCATCTTTGTGACAGAGTGACAGTCGATTTGCATATTCCCTCTTTACTAGATGGGATTTACTAGAGGCCATGTGCACAAATTCGGGTATGGGAGGGGCCCCTTTGGGTGGCCTGTGGGGATCAGGTGGAAACCCATAGTCCAACACTCCACCTGCAGCTCCTACCTGTTGCTCCTGCTCATCCTGGCCACACTGCACCAGCTTTGGGCTCATGCCCAATCAGTCCTGATCAGAAGAGGCTCACCAGGTGTGCGCCCTGTGTCTGGCACCCTCCCGAGGAGAGTGGCCTGTGGGATGAGGCTGAAACCGGCTCTCCGACATCCCCTGAGGGGTCCTGGATTGCGAGAGGGCTCAGGCCAGGCCGAGGGACCCCACTGGTGCATGATCAGGCTTGGGAGGAACCATAAGAAGGCTCCAGGGCATGTCTGGTCCCATCTCACCCACTTCCAATCAGCCAGACTCCAGCACAAGCTTACCTACTGGTCAGAGTGTCTGCCCCCTGGTGGTCAGTGCATGTCATAGTGAGCAGTTGAGCAGCCTTAGCATATCAGCATATTACACTTTGATTGAACAGTTGACTTGTCACTGGAAAACCAGACACTTAGCATATTAGGCTTTTATTATATAGGATGGTGTTCACTTGGAATTATTTTTAATGTAGGTAGCAAGTCTAAGCAACTTCCTTTTAAATGGCAACAACTAAATAATCCTGACCTCATAAGAGTCTTTTAGAATAAATAGCTTAGTGCCAAAATATCTCCTAGTTGTAGTCATGTATCAGGTCAAATTATATGTTCCAACCTCTGACTACACATAGAAACATAATTATAATAACAATAGCAGCAAAGCCAATTTATTAAGTATCTGCTCCATGTCAGGTATAGTGCTTTTCATATAGTAATCTCTAATTGTCACAACCTTTTGTCTATCTCATCTCTTCAATCTTGCAATTTTTATCCTTCTTCTTATATCTTCCTTCTTCTCCTTCTCTGGATTTACTGTGCTTCTTTATTTTCTCCATCATTTTGCTTACTTCATCTTCCTCATGTAACTATTATGATCAACAGTTTTCTGATATGGAAACAAAGGCTTTGGCACTCATACAAGTGAAAAAACTTGTCTACAATCATGCACATTACAAGTGGAAGGTCACATCCAATGCAGGTTTTTCTGAATCCAAAATATATAATCTTTCTTATAAGAATGCTTTTAAAGGATCGTGTCTCTAACTTTATTCCCTGCTGTTTAAAAACTTAGCTTTAGCTTACTTGGTGTTTTTGTTTTCCTTTTTTAATTTTAGCTGTGAAAATTGTATGTGGCATTATCTCATTGTGATTTCAATTCACATTTTTCTAATGACTAATAATCTTGAGTATCATTCATACATTTATTTCCACTAATGTACTGTCTTTGAAATGTCTGTTCAAAACATGTTTCCATTTTTAAAATGAGCTGTTTCCTTTCTTATTACTGAATGATGAAAGTGCTTTATTTATTTATTCAGGACACCGATCTTTATCAGATATTTGTTTTATAAGAGAAGTGAAAAATATATGTCTACACAAAAGCCTCTACAAAATATTTATGTCAGCTTTAGTCATAATAACTAAAGTCTTTAAACGATGTCCATCAACCAGTGAAAGGATAAACAAATTGTGGTGGATCCACAATGGAATACTCCTCAGTCATAAAAAAGAATGGACTATTGATATAAGCAATAACATGCATGAGTCTCACAAACATTATGCCACGTGAAGGAAGCCCTACACAAACTATTCTATAAATTGTACAACTGCGTGATTCTGTCCAGGTGACATTCTGGAAAATGCGAAACTATCGAGAACAAAGATCATCAGTAGCTGCCAGGATCTGGTGTGAGAACATTGATTATAAGAAAGTACAAATAAATGTTTAGGATATTTGTGGTGATGGCAATATTCTATATCTTGACTGTGAGTGGTTAAACAACTATATTTGTTTATCAAATTCATAGAACTATATACTTAAAAAGGGTGAGTTTTGATGCATGTATAGTTCAATAAACCTGAGTTTTAAAAAACATGATATAAAGATCTGGGTGTGACAAATGTTGTGGGAAATGATAAAAATATTAACTTATGGTATATATAATATATAAAAATAGATTATTTATATTAAATATAAAAGTCATGAATCTACAGTGCACACTCTAAGGTATCTATAAAATATTACTGAGAGAAATTAAATGCCCAAATAAAGGGAGGAATAAATCCTGTTCATGGGTTGGAAAACTGAACAGAGTAAAATATAAATTCTCTTTAAATGATCTATAATCGGTAGAATTCCAATTAGAATGCTCATTAAACTTTCTGTGGAAATTGGCATGCTGATTCTAAGATCGAGGTGGAAGTGCAAAAGATCAAAAATAGTGAAAGAAACCCCTAGGAAGAACAGATTGGAGAACTTATACAAACAGATATCATGTAGACACAGACATATATGTGAAAGGTAAAACAGTAATGTTTCTAGAACCTAGTAGGAAATTAACTTTATTCCCTTGGAGTAGTGGGGGGGGGAAAGTTCAAACAATAAGGATAAGGATTGACAAATTGGAATTCATTAAAATTATGTCACCTAAAAATAACATTGAGATAGGGAAAGAAAACATATTGAAAAGAAGCTATTTTCAATATCTACCCATGAGAAAGGACTCCTCAACAAGAGAGACAGAACAATTTTTAAAATGGGTCATACATATACTTAAAAAGACATTTTATAAGAGACAATAGCCAAATGAGCACTATTTAAAGATTTGCTAGGCATCGCTGATCAGAGAAGTGCAAATTGAAGCCACAATGGGATATTATTGCACACCCACTAGCCTAACTAAAGTCACCCAACAGTGGTAAGGATAGAGCAACAGGAAGAATTATAAATTGAAATTGTAGAAAACTCTTTTGCTTATTTGATAAAGGTGAACATATGCTTACTCAATGATATAAGAATTCCATTCCTGGGTATATACCCACCATAAATGAATGCTATGTATAACAAAAGACATGTACACAAATGCCATTTAGCCAAAAACTAGAAACAACTCAGATATTTCATCCGAAGTAGAATGGATAAATAATGAATATTACACAATGAAAAACCATGAACTATGGACACATCCAACATCATGGATGATCTCACAAATATGATGCAAAGTCAAACACAAAATATTATGTACTATAATGGTTCCATTTCTATGAAGTTCAAAATGACACAAAACAAGTCTATGTAATGGATGTCAGAAAAGTGGTCCCCTTTTCTCAAGATAATGACTAGGGTAGGACAAAAGGAAAGGCTAACAGGGACATAACAGTGCTTTACTCTTGATAATGGGTATTGTTTTCCTGAGAGTGCCCACTTGGTACAAAAAAAAATTTGTGCATTCGGGGGCTTCCTTCAGCCTGGCCTGTGCCCAGTCACAGTCTGGGAACCCTTCAGGGGATGTCCACCTGCTGGCATGCCTGTCCAGCCTGGGTGAGGGGCTAATGACTGTTTTAAGGCTTGCCAAGCCCCCCAGTGTGGACCCTCACCCCATGGGGGTGTGGCCAGCCTGGGTGAGGGATGGAGGGCCGTTTTCAAGCTGCCCACAGTCCCTCCAGGGTTCAGGTCCCTACTGGGGTGCCTTGCCAGCCTGGGTGAGGGGCTGATGGCTGTTTGCAGGCTGGCCACAGCTCCCATTGACCCAATGTCCCAGTGAGGCTGGCTGGAATCAGGTTTCTGGGGTTTATTTATCTTCTATAATTGAAACTTTGTTGCCTTGAGTGGAGGCCTACACAGGCAACAAAGCTTCCTATTTGCTTCAGTTCTGTGGCTTCTATAATTGAATCATTGTTGCCTTGAGCAGAGGCCCAGCCAACCTAGGCAGGCAGTTTCCTCCATCACTGGTGCAATGGAAGCCTCCTGCTTGCTCTAGTTCAGTGGCTACTGGCCACCATCTTGGCTGGGTTAATTTTCATACAGCTGCTCTGATTGGCTGGTGGGCATGGCTTGGCTGGTGGGCGTGGCTTAGGTGTAACAGAGTGGTGGTCAATTTGCATATTACTCTTTTATTAGATTAGATACAATTAGAATTTACACTATTTTCTGTATGTATTTGATAATTCAATAATAAGTTTACCAGAAAAAAAAATACTATAGGTCTTTGGAGGATAGACTAAAGTACTATGAAGAATGACCATTGGCTAAGCCACTTTTCTACAGGGATGCAATTAGGGTTTCAAATGTGATACTTTTCAAAGCAACATTTTTTTAATAAGGTAAATCCTTCCCCCTATATAAACATTGGTAGTTGGTAACCTCCAGAACAGTGTCTGCTTGCATGTTGAGGGATGTAAATAGTACTCCTTCACACAGTATTATTTCACAAAGGGATCACAAGTTTGAGAGATGTTTATTTTACTGAGGAAATCTTCTCCAGTAGAATGATGACTTACTGGTGGTGTCTGAGGCCTACTACACAGATTTTCAAACTTGTTGCTGGTTCTCTCTCTACAATCCTCCCTGCCTAGTTTACTAAATTCACTTCTAAGAGAAAAGTGCAGGTGACAGAGAGCCGCCTCTTCTATAATTCAGGATCTTCTTAGTCAGCCCTCCTTCCTTTCTGCTTTCCTCCATTTCTTGGATATTACATAGATACCGGGAATTGAAAAGTTTGTGTTCATGAATTAAATCACCTATGGTTTTCCTTTGATTGGAGTCTACACTACTTGCCAGTACATAACACTATCAAAAAGGCTAAATAGTTGTCGTTTTGAGATAGCAGAAGTCTCACAATATTTGTCACTTTCTCCATTTAGTCATCCTCCAGGCAAGGATTCATCCCAGAATATTCTAATGAGCAGATAAATCCACCAATCAAAAGGCATTACTTAAAATACAGTGCATTCCAAAACCAAAGGAAGATGAAAGCTTCCTAATTTCTAAAGTTTTCAATTCCAAACGGAATTATACAATACCTTTACCTCCTTTTGACTTTGTAAAAGAAAAACCATAGCTTATGCCTGAATTTACCAGAATTATACTATTATAAACACATTCACACACAAACACATACACACACACAAACACAACTTGTGGTAGGTGGGCTAATACACATAACACAATATCATTGGCTGACACTTCCTGAATGTTTCAACTAGGAAAAAAAATACACACACACACACACACACACACAGGTATTATTTGGCCTGTAATAAAGAGAAATAAAGAGCTGAGAAAGCCAAGAAGAAATTTGCTCAGCAAGATCTTAAAATACTTTATGTATTGGATGAATCATCTCAATTGCATGAATCAACCTAAAACAGTTAAGGCTCACCTACCAACCATCTCTGATGTGAGGGACCAGAATCTCCAAAAAGTTATTTCTCCCAATGTTCAAATGAAACCTGAACAACTCTTCTTAAAGCTCAATGAATTCAAACCCCCTCCACCACCTCCCCTCCATGCCAACCAAGGCGGTAGTTATTCTCTCTTACTTTAGTATGAATTAAGAATTAACTGAGTCATGTAAAAAAAGGTGTGATAAGAAGCTGAGGCGGTAGTGTTCCTTATGTGAAGTGGGGTCCAGACGCAGAGAAACCCAGAAACATCCTATCCTTTAACTGATTTTGTTCATGGTAGTTCCAAAGAAAGGAGTAAGGGAATAAGGCAATAGAGCGGAGTGATACAACCATAGGTTTCAACTTCGTCGCTTCACATTATTTTCAATGATTTTCAGGGCTTGTCATGTGACCTAGGTTTAAAAATAAGCTTTGTAAGAGTCAATTTTGTTCTTATAATAAAAGAATCTGGATACCTTTTTGTCTTTTCTGAATTGTGGAAGATGAGTTAAAAACATAATTTAATCCTAAACCATGGCTCAAAAAATGCTTTTCTCAAGAAAGATGGAATTTGAGGAGTGAAGAGGGGAAGACTGGCTTTAAAATAAAAATTTCTTTTCCTGGTTGCTTCTTCAAAGAGAGCCAGAAGCATGAGTCTAGACAGAGAGAAGAGGGCCAAGATCAGGTAAGAAATATTGATGTCCTTAGCTACCACTCAAGCACAAGATGGAATTTCATAAACATTAAGAGTTTCATCCTTTTTACCAAGGCTGTCAAGTTGCCTAACACAAAAATGCCATCTGAGAGTCCCATGCCTATGGTTTGCGGGCCATGAATTAATTGGCATATGAAGGGGAAGAAGAAAGATAACAAGAAAGTTTCCTCCTGCTCTCTTCCTGTCTACCTTTCCTTACATAGAAAACAATAATAATTTTAAAAACATATAAAAAAGGAGAGAGGAGGGGTAAACACACACACACACACACACACACACAATGACTTTGCAAATAGCATCTTCATTTTTAACATTTCCAGACCCAAGATGCAATCTAGTAAAAAGTTTGTATTCCTCCATGGCTTAAAAGTTCCTGAGTCTTAAGGGCAGTTTGGCCCTGGCTGGCTTTGCTCAGTGCATGGAAAGTTGGTCTGTGGACTGAAGAGTCACAGGTTTGATCCGGTCAGGGGCATATGCCTGGGTTGCGGGCTCAAAACCTAGTGTGAGGTGTGCAGGATGCAGCTGATCCATGATTCTCTCTCATCATTGATGTTCCTATCTCTCTCTCCCTCTCCCTTCCTCTCTGAAATCAATAAAAATATTTTTTATTTTTTTAAAAAAAGGCAGTTTGCAGAATGGCTCAGTAGTACCTGGGAGCTCACTTTCCGGGGTTGGTTTCCATAAAGTACATCTCAGTCGCTCATGCCTTGCTGCTCATTCAGATCCAAATACTTGAGTGTCTTAAATCATCTGCCACAATGACCACTGAGCGCTTGACAATCTCAAAATCCATTAGTCAAATTCCTTGTGGATTGATTCAATGAGAGGTACTTTAAGTGGTCTCCCTGCCTAAGAATCATAAAGTGATACATTATCAGCCAGGATTTGATCAAAGAATCAAAGAATCAGAAACACCAGAAAATAGCTCATAAATGATTTATTACAGAAATTTGACCTAAGAAAATGGTAGGAGTCGGTTAAATAGCCTACATGAGTCTGGATCTTCTGTGTTGGATCGTCTGCAGCAGGGCATGTGGAAGGGTCGGGAAAACACCAAGAAAACCGAGTTTTAGTCCCTTCTCTACCTTCTTTTAGTCTCTTTCTTCACCAATTAAATGGAAACAACAATATCTTCTCACAAAGTGTTTGTGAAGATTAAATGAGAAAGCAAACATAAGAAGTCTAGCACAGAGTTTGATATGCACTGAGGGCTCAAGAAATGTCATCTGAATCCAAATATGAAAATTCTGGAGGCAAAGTATTACATACATCAAGCCCGGAATTTCTGAAGAGAGGAGAAATAAAGGTCAGCATCCATTGCCTAAACCCACATTACAGCATGCATATTATATCACTCTTTTTTAAAAATATATTTGTATTGATTGCAGAGGAAGAGGGGGAGAGAGATAGAAACATCCTGATGGGAGAGAATCAGATTGGCTACCTCCTGAATGCCCTGCCAGGAATCAAGCCCAAAACCCAAAGCCCAAGCGTATACCCTGACAGGAAATTGAACCATGACCTCCTGATTAATAGACCGATGCTCAATCACTGAGCCACAATGCCGGCTTCTATCACTCAACCAATAGTGAAAATCATTGGGGGAACCTGATCAACACTCTAAATAATTATCATTTTATGGGTATTTTCAGCCAAAACCAAAAGAATAGTACTGTCAGCAGCGAAGCAGTGGTGACCTGAACTGGGTGGGTCCACAATGAAAGAACACAGTCCAGTGCCACGTCAGTACAAAGCCCAGTCACACAGGAGCATGTTTGTTGCCTTCAGGTTCCTGTGGCAATTATCTGTGATAGGCTCGCTGGGCTGGCTTGCCTGGTACTGCCAGGATGAGCTCATGGAAGTAGGTAATCTGAATGCACGCACCAACCCTACATAATGAAAATCCAAAGCAGATAAGACAACTCCATTCTACCAACAGGAGTCTGCAAACTGTGGCTTCAGCAAGGACTTCCTTTTCTTTTTTCCCAAAGATATTTGCTGGAATGCCAACAAAACGGGGCATTTCTCTCTAAGCATCCAAAGCCTTGTTGAAGTAGTGGCCAGAAGACATGCAAATACGCAACAAAATCTAACAAAAGTGGGGCCAAAAGCACGCTGGTGAGACACATGGAATTGTCTGGACAGAAAAACACAAGAGGCAACTACTGTTTGGGGCACATGTAGAGAATGCAAACATCATTCCTCAGAGGCCAAAGGCTGGCATTACTGCATAGGAGCCAGCAAACACTTTACTACCTGGCTCATCAAAGTCTACTTCTCTGCATGCACTTTTACTGTCTGTTCCCTTCCTCTCTGTTTTAAATTGCCAAAATACCGAAAACCTTACCTTACCAAAAATGTCAAAAAGCGACTTTGTTTAGGTGCTGAGATTATCAATTAAATGTACTTTCATCTTTCCCCTTTTCTACATTTTTCAAATTTCTACATATTACTTGTGTAATAAAAAGAAAGATGGTATTTTTGAAAACACCAATCTGATGGTGATATTTATACCTTCTGTTTTAAAATGATTTATGTATTTTCTCTTTTCTTCCAGTAACTCTGGGCCAATATTGTTTCACCATCTGGCATGTCCACTTGGTTCTTTGCTGCTAGATTCTCCCCTCTGTCAATGCCCAGTGAGGTTCCACACTCAACATGAAGCCTTCACGGATGGCTCAGCCACGGTGACGTTACCTCCCTCTAATTCTTGCTACCACATTTCCCAAAATGTGTCCCACAGCACATTAATTTTTGAGTTTAATTTTTCAGTTTAATTCTCTAGAACAGTTTCATGAACAAAGAAGTTTGATAGATGCCCTCTATTATTTCTACCCTCTAGAAGGTCACAATTCACAGTTGTACATTAAAGGCTCTGAAAAGTCCTGCAGCAAGGCAACTTTTTCTTTTTCTCCACCTTTTTTATTCCTTTTTCATATACAAAAAGTTGGATTTCAATGTACATAATTTTATATATCAATTATATCTCAATTTTTTAAAACTTACTTTTAAGTTTTATCTTCTGTGTTGACAGGGTATAGACAGGAATTGCCAAATATTTTTCCGTAATGGACCAGTAGTAAATATTTTCAGCTTTATGGACCATCTGCTCTGTGACATGCATTTGACCCTACTTTTTTAAAACAGCCATACATAATGGGCATGGTTGAGTGCCAACAAAATTCTATTTACAAAAACAAGCAGCCAGTTTGCCTACCCCTGTTTAGATAAACAAGCATTCACCCAAAGTGCCAATCAGACTATAAGCTGGAATCACCTTCATGGGGGGCAGTCTGGCATTATATAGAGTGTCCCCAAAAATGTATACACACTTTGAATAATTATTAATTCCAATGGGTTAAATCTGAAAAGAAATAAACATCAATTGAGCTATCAGCTGTTAAATGTGTATATGTATTTCTGGAGACACCCTGTATATCACCAGCTAACATATATTTTCTGATCTAGAAATTCTAATTCTGGGTTCATCGGTATACTCACATGTATGAGAAATGGTATAAAAATAAGGATATTCACTGCATCCCAAAATAGAATTAATTTAAAGGTATCTAGATTGTAGAATAGTCAACTGCTAAAAAAAGAATAAAGGTACCTCATTCATTAATATAAAATGAACTTCTAAGTTATAATGTTAAGTGAAAAAAGCAAGTGCAAAACAGAACATAAATGATGCTATCATTTGGGCTGAAATGCACACATGCACATAAACACACATTTTATTACTGCATGAAATATCTTATCACTGGAAGAATACCCATAAGAAAATGAACTGAGTGATAGAAGACAGTAAAAGTGAGACTGACATTTCACAATGTGAATACTTGTGAACTCAGAATTTTGAGCTATGTTCTTACATAACTTATATGAAAAGTATGTATAAATGAGAGTTTACTCAATCAGACCCATTTAACATTAGAGAGACATGTGGTGAAAAGGAATCTCTGAAAAGAAAATGTGCCCAAGAAATTTGTATTCCATATTGTTCTTGCCTAGACTTATTTTCTTTGGATTTGTTCTTGTATCTTCTAATTTTAACATGTATTACTGCCTTTGTTAAATTGCAAATGTTCTGTCTCTTTTAACCTATGCACAGAGTGTGCCTGATTCACCCGTCCTGCCTCCTCTGCTCTTTCTCTACGGAGGGTTCACCTGAGGTGAGGTGGTCATCAAGGGTTCATTTGTCAGGTTGAGCGGGTCTTGGTGAATGCCAGTGCCAAAGGAATAGGGCATACAAGGACACTTGTGAGGAGCAAACCCTGGCCAGACCAGCTCCCATCACTCACCTGATTGGGAAAGGGCATCTTTCACAAGTCTTGCAAGCACCTGGCCCTAAATGGAAAGTTCAGGATGGAATCAATAAGAAGATGACTATGGGAACGAGGTCAATACACCCATGATGACCACAGATACAGACATGTTTGTTAGCTGACAACACCATAATGGCAGCAGATGAAAGAGAAATTAGTGTACAAGTCAACTCTACCACCTCAAAGTTTCGGGTTGCCACACCTTAACACCTGGCCTCATTCAACCTTGGCCTCAACCCTGAACCATGTCTTCCTTCTCTTTAATCTTGTGTACTACATGGGATGGCCCTGTTCTTTCCAATTGATCCAGGAGCAGAGCATGCGACAAGGATTTAGTGAGGCTGTGCTTTCAGAAGGGAAGAGATGAAGCAGGACAGGTATGGGAACTTTCAGGGCAAGGATGAGGTCTCCAATTGACTCCAGGCTCATCTGGATCCTATGGGGAGCTCTGATGCACAAATTACATCACAAGTTAGACTCCTTTGCATCTGTAGACTGAAAGGGGAGTGGGAGGGCAAAGCTTCCCTAATAAAGGGGTTTCTATTTGGCTGGGGCAAATCCTTTGCAAACGACATATACAAGTTCCCCAGCCTGGTAAAGAAGATTGGACAAACACTCTGTGTGGCTAATGCCATAGCATGCATTATCCAAATATCAGCAGCCTTTGGGTAATGCAGCAGTTTGCTAGGGCTGCCACAACAAAGCACCACAAACTGAGTGTCTTAAATAAGAAAAATGTATTGTTTCACAGCTCTTGAGGCTAGAAGTCCTAGATCAAAGTGTCTGCAGGACATGCTCCCTCTGAAACCCAGAGGAAAGGATCCTTTCTTGCCTCTTCTAGCTTCTGGTGGTCCCAGATGTTCCTTCAATGGCATGATCCATTTGTGTATGTCTAGCTCCAAATTTCCTTTTTTAATAAGGACACCAGTCATGGTGGAGTTGGGACCCACGCTCCTCTAATAGGACCTCATCTTTAGTAATATCTGTAACAACTCCATTTCCAAGTAAGATCACGTTCTGAGGTCCTGGAGGTTAGGACTTCAACATAGGAATTTGGGGGGTGGAGGGGGAAACAATTCAACCCATAACAGGTAAGTTTACATTAGCATTTTGACCTCAGTGTTTTTGCTTCCAGTCTGGGTTGCCAACTATACCATATTTCTACCTCAAATCTGGTCACTATAGCCCAGCCTTGTGTGACCCATTATCTGATTATAACTCCTTATTTAACCTAAATTATAATTAACTTAGCCATAAGAATTCAAAAGGAGGGCCCAAACCAATCTCTCTTCAATGTGATGGCAGGCCTACCCCTAGCATGTACATAAGGCAATAATTCCTCTTATTTGTAATGTCTATCTTGGTTTGAACACTATCTGGTCAAACCAAAGACAGAGATGCCAACTATATGTAGATAAAGACCTTTTTCATTCTTGGAGGTGAGAGAGAAGAGTGAGTGAGCTATATGTAACATTTTCTGAGTAAAATGTTTGTTTTAACATTCACTATGAGGAATATACAGCTGTTATTTATTTTTAAAAATCTAAATTTTTGAGAGAACACAGAAGGGTAGGATGGGTTTTTACTCCAATACATTGGGGTATCAAGAGAAAAGGGGAGTAGACATGAATCATAATTGTTCCTGGCTGCAAATCAAAAGGTCAAATGAAGTCACTAGAGGCACACCTGTGCAGAGGTGCACCATTAAAATTTCCATTCTAGAGATAAAGGCTAGAAGAGTGCAATATCAACAAAACATTTAGGAATGTATGCATCAGATTATGCATGGGCCACCAGTAGAGAAACAAAGGGGCAGAAGATAATGTGTGCCCATGACGGTCATTCAAGGAGATGAGAGTAACATGTGTGAGTAAAAAGATGAAGTGACCCTCCCCATAATAAAATATGGCTGTGCCTACTCTCAGCAGCCTTCACATAGTCCCTCTCTTCACCCAAGTGTTAGCTTGACCCCAAATTTAGGTTCTGAACATCACAAGCTGCTATCTGAGCCAGAGACTTGCTTCATTACCAAGGTGCTGCTGTGAGATCCTGGCAATCAGGTCCCCTATTAGCTTCTCCTGCCTGTCTTGAACTTCCTGACCTATCACTTGGCCCTGACCTCTGGAAACAGTGACACCTTACTCCCACTTGCCTGCCCAACCTACTGCTGCCTAAGCGAACCTGCGCCTTTTGATCTTCCACACTATGCTCCTGCAACTCCACAAGTTGGGTATAAAATATCTGTGTGCCCCATAAGCTCTACCTATTGCTCAGTTTTCTAGGCCCTTTGAATTAAGCAGTTTTCTTTAAACCAATAGTTCTTATACCCTAGCTGTGTCACAAGGGATAGAATAATACTGGGCTACTACATTTGTTTTAAATTTTGTTTTCAAAACCGGGCTTACCGCAGAATATCTATGCATGCAGAAATGGGTCTCTTACTACTTCTTTATGACTTTACATAATAGTCTTGGTGAGCAACTTCTTACATACATATCTATACCTGCAAATAGCACACCAAATTATGTTTTACAGGTAGGGTAAATGATTTGTTGCATTAATGGTTCCAGTTCTTCACCCTTCCCTGTACCAATGTCCCTTTGTAATCTTGCAGTGCCCTCCCTCTCTGACTCTG
Organism: Murina feae; assembly: GCA_004026665.1. NCBI lineage: Eukaryota > Metazoa > Chordata > Mammalia > Chiroptera > Vespertilionidae > Murina > Murina feae. The sequence continues at coordinate 18,094 of PVJC01029600.1, forward strand.
GGCTGGCCAAGTGTCCTCATGTGGCCAATGGGACATTGGCAGACATGTTGCAGAGGCTTGAGAAAGTACTTTCACATGTCCACTCTCACTCTTATTCCTCTGCTCTTGCTACTAGAACATGTCTGGGCTATGATGGAAGGGTGAGGCACACAGAGAGGATTTGAGTTTTCACCACTGCTGATGCCAACCTAGATCAGACACAACCCACAAATCCCCCAACATGTGACAAGTCCATCCAAGGGTAGAAGAACCACTCAGCAAATTCATAGACTGATTGCATCCCATTTGGAGTCATAGGTTTTAAATAGTTTTTATCTACATAATAGTTTGCAAAGTATTTTACACACAATCCCCTTCCACAGCAATAAGTACACTTGAATATAAATTTCACAAGAGCACAGGATCTTGTCTGTTTGGATCATTGATGTTTCCTAAGTACCTAGGACAGTGCCTGCTACATAATGGGTTCTCAATAAGCATTTATTGAATTCATGAATAAATAAATGAAAACAATTATAATGATAACTAGAGGCCCAGTGCACAAAAATGTGTGCCCTCGGGGTGGAGGTCCCTCAGCCAGGCCTATGCCCTCTCACAAAATGCTCCCCAGGGCATCGGGCCTAAGCTGGCAGTCAGACATCCCTCTGGCAGCCCGGGAGCCCTTGGGAGATGTCCACTTGCCAGCGGGGGGCATGCCTAAGCTGCAGTCAGACATCCTTAGTGCTGCTGAGGAGGCAGGAGAGGCTCCCACCACCATTGTACTGGCAGCTGGTAGCCTGGCTTGTGACTGAGCAGAGCTCCCCCTGTGGGAGCGCACTGACCACCAAATGCTCCTGCATTGAGCATCTACCCCCTGGTGGTCAGTGTGTGTCATAGTGACCAGTTATTCCCAGTTATTCTGCTGTTAGGGTCAATTTGCATATTACCCATTTATTACATAGGATAGAGGCCTGGTGCAAGGATGGGGGCTGGCTGGTTTGCCCTGAAGGGTGTCCTGAATCAGGGTAGGAGTCCCACTAGGGTGCCTGGCCAGCCTGGGTGAGTGGCTGATGGCTGTTTGCAGGCTGGCCACAGTCCCTTCAAGGTGGGTGTCTCCCCTGGGGTGCCTGGCCAGGCTAGGTGAGGGTCTGAGGGCCGTTATCAGGCTGGCCACATCCCCTTCAGGGAGGGTGATCCTCCTGGGGTGCCTTGCCAGCCTGGGTGAATGGCTGATGACTGTTTGCAGCGAGGCTGGCTGGAAGCAGGTATCTGGGGTTTATTTATCTTCTATAATTGAAACTTTGTTTCCTTGAGTGGAGGCCACAGCCGGCCAAGGCAGGTGGAAATTTAGCTTCCTGCATCTCTGCGGCAAGCCTCCTGCTTGTTCCAGCTCTGTGGCTGCAGGCCGCCATCTTTGCTGGGTTAATTTGCATATAGCCATTCTAATTGGCTGGTGGGCGTGGTGATTGGCTGGTGGGCATGGCTTAGGTGTAGCGTAGTAACATCGATTTGCATATTACTCTTTCATTAGATTAGATAATAATAGCAATAATACATATAATTTATTTAAACTTTATTATATTCTAAGCACTCCACTAGATGCTTAATCAATTGCTTTGTTTGATCCTTTTGCCAACCCTATAAAGTAACTATTATTTACCCCACTTCAAAGATGAGAAAATTGAGGTTCAAAGCAACTGAACAACTTATTCAAGATCATGCATTTCAAAAGTGGCCATGCATGACTTAAATTTAGGAATATTTACATTCAAAATGCATGTTATTCAAGAAAATACAGGCAGGGTATTAAATTATTAAAACTATTTAATAGTTGCCCTAGTCAGTTTGGCTCAGTGGGTACAACCTTAGCCTGGGGATCAAAAGGTCCTGGGTTTGATTCCAGTCAAGAGCGTGTACCTTGTTCCCTCCCTGGCCAGGCCCTGGACAGGGTTTGTGCAGGAGGCAACCAATTGATGTATTTCTCTCATATCAATGTTTCTGTCTGTCTTTCCCTCTCTCTTCTACTCTCCCTAAAAAAAAAAATCAATGGAAAATTATCCTCAGGGAAGGATTAACAAAAACAAAACACACAAAAATACGCTATTTAACAGTTATATTGTGAAGAATTTGAGTGGCTTACCCAAGTTATAAAACAAGTTAAATTACAGTTGATCCTGGAACTTTCTCTAAGTCCAGTTGCTTTCTAACTCTAAAGACCTCATACAAGAACGTGTTTGACTGTATAATCAAGAACAAAATTAATGAAGTAAGACATATACAAAGTAGTCTTAATAAAATTACCCCAGCAATATTTGGACATAAAACCTAATTTACATTGTTCATAAAAGTAACAAAAGAAATATGAGGGACTGGGTCCATGTGGAAGTAAGAATACATGTTTACTTTCCCTCTTACATTAACAAGAAGGAAATTTTAACGAATGTAAATCAAAAACAGCATTAGAAGCAACAATAAATAAATATTTAAAAGGTGAGGAATGTATTAGTCAGGGTTATTCAGGAAAACAGAACCAACAAGGTGTGTGTGTGTGTGTGTGTGTGTGTGTGTGTGTGTGTGTGGTGATAAGAAATTGGTTTACAAAATTATGGAGGCTGGAAAGTCCAAAGTCTGCAATGTGGGCCAGCAGACAGACAGACCTCAAAGAGAAAACAGCAAACCCACTATTGTAAAATATTACTATACCTACTTCAGTAAATGATAGAGCTACCAAAAAAATTTAAAAAAAATACATTTGAACAGAGTAATTAATGTTTCATCTAATGGATATAGAAAAAATATTTTTCTCAAATATGGGAGAATACACATTTTTTTCAAGCACACAAGAACATTTGTAAAAACTAAATATGTGTTATACCTTTCTTTAAAGGGCCAAGTAGTATATATTTTAGGCTTTGCAGTTCATACAATGTCTATGACAACTCTCAACACTGTAGTGAAAGAAGCAATAGACAACATGTAAAGGAATAAGCATGTCTGTATTCCAATAAAACTTTATTTACAAAACCAGGTGGTGTAAATTTTTGTTCTAAAAAAGAGAAAAGGATGGCACATATGTTAATTTATTTTACATGACTAACCCAACCTTGACATCAATTAGAAAACCAGACAATAATAAAATGTGCAATAAGCCAATTTCACTGAAGATCCTAATGCTAAGAAAATTGACTACCCTTTAGGAAAAATATAAAATTGCACTCCAAACTAATCTTGTATACAAAAACAAATCTCAGATAGATTATAAACCTAAATACAAAAGGCAAAATAAAAACATTCAGGACAGAATACAAAAGAATCTTCTATAATAAAAGCAAAACATGCAAATGTGACCATCACCACCAGCCAATCAGAGTGGCTGTATGCAAATTAACCCAGCCAAGATGGAGGTCAACAGCCAATCAGAGTGGCTGTATGCAAATTAACTCAGTCAAGATGGAGGCCAACAGCCACGGAACTTGAGCAAACCTAAGGGTTCTGTTGCAACTGCCTGCCTATGCTGGCAGTTGGAAGTGGCACCAGGGCACCAGGAAGTGGGAAAGCAAGTTGGCGGGCCAGGGAGCAGGTAAGAGGTGGCAGGGGGTCGGCGGCCTGCTTGGTGGGCTT